>JAAGAY010147420.1:0-24291 GCA_011801015.1 Ardeotis arabs
TATTTCTGAGGGTTAATTTTCACTATGCTCTCAACTTTTCTCTGGCCTGTGATGCTACCCAAGAAAATCAGCTTAATCACCTTCTTCCTGTATACAATGGGCAGATATTGCAGACAGCCTGAGTAAGTAACTTTCCCAAGACACCAGGTCTGATGTACTGCTTGTTTTCAAGTTGATCTCCTTTGTCAAGCTGTTTTTCTCCCACAAGCCCTTCAGAGAGCATGCACTAAATCCAGTTCACTCCCTCTTGTGGTCAGATACATAAGCCAAGGGATAGAAAGGATGCAAAAATTTGGTGTTTCTTTGCAACAGAATGCTGAGTTCACAAGATGCAGAAAGGCAGATAACACAATTTCTTAGATCCACATTTCTTAGACATACAACTTAAATCTATATGGAAGTGCATCCACAGTTATGCTTAGTTGATATATTGAGGAAAGCTACTCTGAAAATGCAAGAATTAGAATCTTTCTTAAATTAAACCTGAGCTTCTGAAGCACAATTCTGAGGCAGAAAAGGGAATTCTATAATCAGTCCAATAGTCACAGATACACATGGCCCTGAACACCCCTCTGTACAACCACACTCTGGGCAGTAGCTCTAAAACTGGAATTCATACCCCTTTCCCCCAAAATTTCCCTCTTCCTTTCCCAACCTAATACATCTTAGGGCTCCAGGTACGCATGGAAAAGATTAACTGGGATAACATATTTTGCCTCTCTTCAATCAGTTTTCCTTGGGAGACTTCTTGGCAACATAGAGCAACTAGCAGCTATAACTTCTTGGGCTAGGAGCACTGTATGAACTACTATCCTTGCTCAAGGATGACTACTCATGTCCCACCGCCATATTGCCGAGACTGACAACATCCTCCTACTCTTTTGATGCCTCCTGCCCCTCTACAACCAACAAACCAGAACAGGCCAATGAAAAAAATTGTATGGTTATATCAAAGAGGGCAGTAATGGACAAAAGAGTGGGGAGGAAACTCCTTAAACTGTCCTTCGCAACAAAGAATGGGAATGTCCTGCACGACATCCTTGTCTCTAAACTGGAGACACATGGATTTGGAGGATGGACCACTCAGTGGATAAGGAATTGGTTGGATGGGCACACTCAAAGAGTTGTGGTCAATGGCTTGATGTCCAGGTGGAGATCAAAGATGAGTGGCATTCCTCAGAGGTTGGTATTGGGACAAACACTGTTTAACATCTTTGTCGGTGACATGGACAGTGGGATAGAGTGCCCTCAGCAAGTTTGCTGACAACACCAAGCTGTGTGGTGCAGGCAATACGCTGGAGGGAAGGGATACCATCCAGAAAGACCTTGACAGGCTGGAGAGGTGGGCCCATGCAAATTTCAGAAGTTCAACCAGGCCAACTGCAAGGTCCTGCACATGGGTCAGGGCAATCCCAGGCACAAATAGAGGATGGGTGCAGAATGGATGGAGAGCAGCCCTGAGGAGAAGGACTTGGGAGTGCTGGTGGACGAGAAGCTCAACATGAGCCGGCAATGCGCCCTTGCAGCCCAGAAAGCCCACTACATCCTTGGCTGTATCAAAAGCAGTGTGGCTAGCAGGTCGAGGGAGGTGATTCTGCCCCTCTCTTCTGCTCTTGTGAGACCCCATCTGGAGTACTGCATCCAGCTCTGGAGCTGCCAACATAAGAAGGACGTGGACCAGTTGGAAACGATCCAGAGGAGGGCCACAAAGATGATCAGAGGGCTGGAGCACCCCTCCTATAACGATGGGCTGAGAGAGTTGGGGCTGCTCAGCCTGGAGAAGAGAAGGCTCCAGGGAGACCTTATAGCAGCCTTCCAGTACCTAAAGGGGGCTTGTAAGAAAGACAGGGAGAAACTTTTTAGCAGATCCTGTTGTGATAGGACAAGAGGTAATGGTTTTAAAATAGAACAAAGCAGATTCAGACTGGATATAAGGAAAAAAATTTTTACAGTGCAGGTTGTGGAACACTGGAACAGGTTGTCCAGAGAGGTGGTAGATGCCCCATCCCTGGAAACATCCAAGGCCAGGTTGGATGGGACTCTGAGCGACCTGATTTAGCTGGAGATGTCCCTGTCCTTGAGAGGGGTTGGACTAGATGACCTTTGAAGGTCCCTTCCAAGCCTAACTAGTCTATAATTCTACGATTCTACAAAATAAACTTACAGCCTAAAGGAGAAGGCAAGGTCCAGATTATCTATCACTTCTGTGAAATCTCATGAGGTTTACATCTGCAAAAACAATTAGATCATTTAATCTATTCCCTGTATCTTCCAGGCCATTATACTTCATCCAGACACTTTTAAAGACACTAAAATAAAGCTACTTTAGGCCCAAGGAGGCTAAACTGTGTGCCCAGACAAAGATGGAGAGATTGAGCACGCACTTCTATCATCTTCATTCCAGCTACTCACTTATACTCCCGTATTTCCTTATCATTTCTATACAGTTGTTTGTGTGGCCATAGAATAAGTGAGGTGGTGGCATGATTCACATTAAAAATAAACCAGCATTCCGCTATTATATTAAGGAAATTTGTAATATCATGTCAGAAAATTCTAGAAATTAAGTTGTGTGGAGTTTAACACAGAAAACAAGAAAAAAATGCTAAGATACCTGCCAGTCTGATAGAAAAGAAAATTCCTTCTTGACTCTACTTGCAGTGATCAGCATTTCAAACAAGGCATCTAACAATAGTACCACTTTTTTTTTCCCCTCTCTGGAGACCATACTGCATGCTTCAGAGCAATCAAAAAAGGTAACTTTTCTTTTAGAGCAATTTAAACTGCATTTCACTCTCAATCAGTTAGCACTTCTGCCTGTCTCCCTGTTCATTCATGCTTCAGTTGAATCCTGGGCTTCTCTCACACTGAGAAGCGCTGCTCCAAAAAAGTGTCAGCAGGGAAAGAATGTTCTAGTCCCCTATGGGCAACTGCCCAAAGCCCTGGCATATAATGTTTGATAGTACTCGCTACAAAACCCAGGTGTCTCATTAGCCAATGCCAGAAGGAATCACGACCAGCATTTCTCTGATATATGTCATAATATTTTTCCAGAAAACTAAATGACAATCTATGTTAAATACACAGCATATAACTCACAGAATCTCTCCAGTTGGAAGGCACTCAATAAGGATCGTCAAGTCCAATTCCCTGCTCCTCACACACCTACCTAAAGCGAAACCATATGACTAAGAGCATCATCCAGACACTCCTGGAGTTCTCAGACTTGGTGCTGTAACCAGTTCCCTGGGGAGCCTGTTCCAGTGATTAATCACTCTCTCAGTGAAAGACTTTTCCTGTTGTCCTATCCAAACTTCTCCTGATACAGCTTCATATCATTATGAAGTAAGCACTGTTATTGTCAGTAAATATCATTATTGTAATTAAGACTCCAACCAAATTAGGAAGACATTTCATTACTTTGATCACTTTCAGCTCTAGAAAAGCTGTCCTGTACATAGCTTGATACCTATCAAGAGCAAATAACATGAAACATTTAACTTCCTCTGCAATAAACTGCATAAACTGAGTTAATTAAGCTCTGTATTATTCTAAGCCTTCTGAGCATTCTGTAGCTGAACTGCAACTTAACCCCTAGCAGCTGTAACCTAGTGCTAGGCACACAAACAAGATTATCCACCTGATAGAAGTAAAAAAGGAAGTGTCAAAACATATCAAATTTATATTTTTGGCTTTGAAATTGCATTGAAAAATGCTGTTAAGTATTTATAGTAAGAGACAGTTCTGTCATAATCAGTTTTCCAGGACCTTGGAAAGGTTGTTGTGCCTGATAGAAAGAACATGGATAGTTGAAGTCACTTTCACTAGGGACACCAGGCAGCTAACTGAACCCTATGCGTCACTTTAATCAAAAGGCAACCAGTGGAACTGCCACACATAGGATGCAGGAGGTCACTTACCCAAAAAAATCAAACATCACAGTACAGCTTTGCAATGCATCTCATCCACAAGTGAGCCAGAAAGGATTAACAGAATAAGAGGTGCTAAAATATTGAGAGCTGTCTCCCCCGGTCTTAACTGAAAGTGGTAGATGAAATACTGGTTGATCACTATAAAAAACTCTCACCATTAAATGAGCAGGGGACTGGATGAGAGATGAAACCCAAGATTCTATAAAGGAATCAAAGCAATTATCAGGAGAAATAGTTGTATTTAGAAATACATATTTCTATTTCTTTAATACCTGAGACGACTTTTCCCTCTTTTATGCCTTTGGTTAAAGAAATAACTAAGCTGTAGTATTTGACTAAAAAAGAAAAATAACAATTTCACAAAAAGCTGTAAGATCATACTTTAACTAACCATAGGTTTGTGTTCATTAATTTGAAAAACAAACAAACAAAAAAAACCCAAACCACCTGATACTGCTCCTACCAGTTCACAAAATGAAACCTGTTTGGTAGAGTGATAATAGCTGTTACAGGATGACAGTTTTTAAACTATCTGAATACAAGGTAAAGGCAGTAATCAAATAGGACTCACATTAATAATGCATTAAAGTAATACTGAGAGCAACCCAAGTACATGAAATAACAATATATCTGAACATACCATGCAGTTCTAGATTTGTAACTAGACTAATATACTGGTATCACCTTTATTAAAGACTGCTGCTATGTAAGCATTTTGTGAATAAAAGAAAATCTGTAAAATACGCTAAGAAACAGAAAAAGTTTAAAGTCTATTTTTTAATCAATATAAATGCAACTTCACACATGGCTTTCAAGAAAAGGAAATATTTCAATATTCTTTCTATAAGCAGGGTGTAAAGCTGTGTTAATCTTGGGCTAAGAAGATATCACAGGACGACTTACCCCAAAAATCGCTTTTGGGGAAAGAGCTGAACGTAAAACATCTCTAATATTAGGGCTGCCTGATTCTTTCTTTTCAGCTTTGGTAATTTAGTGTAATTTTATAAGTTGAATAAGATAACTTAATTTCTATTAATACAAAACCAAAATATTATGATTTAGAAAAAGAGACACCAGCCAGTTAGGAAAACAGGACTTGGTCAGGAGAACTTGGTATTAAGTCCTGTCAAAGCTGCTAGCTTGCTGTATGGTCTTTGGAAAGTTATATTCTCAAAAAAAAATTCCATCTGTGATGTAACAAAGTAAGGACAGCGATTACTTGCTTTTGTAATGTGTTCTGAGGTCCTCAAACAAAATTCTATCTAGATGCAAAATATTTCCATTACCATAGATGAAAGATATGATAGAACATAATTACAAACAAGAAAGATTCAAGTCCGCAAAGCATTTCAGTATACATAGGACTCCAACTGTGTATTTGTATTTTTGCTGAATTAGGATCACAATGATCTACTGCAAATTAAACCCAGCGTTCTTGCACAATTCTTCTTTCCTGAAACTATACCACGGTGCCTGTCAGCCAATTCAAATGATGGTATCACTTAGATTCTATATATGTATATGAGATCAACATAAATGATGTAGTTTGCTGGATCTAAATTTGAGGAGGAATGCAAGAGCGTCCTCTAAAATGAGTAGCCTCAAAACTTCAGTTCAAACTGCTTATTCAGTCCCACAGCACTTTATAAGAGCCTGTTTTCAGCACTGGAACTTTTCAAATGTGCAAAGGATTTCTTTTGATCAAAAACATTCTGTCATGCAATGATGAGTGATCCAACTACGCTGCCTTGTTTAGGGGTTATCCCATTCCTCCAAATGAGATTATGTCTCTTGGTTACAGACTAGTTAAAAACAGACAAAAAAGTCAAAAAGAGCAGGCAACAGTGCCCATGACTCTCTAACCCTGCGGTTAAGACTCTTACTTAGAGGGAATTGTGAGCTCCAACCCCTGCACCAAGAACCGTTTCTCTCTAGTCATATCTAAGATATAGTTCCCATATTGATTGTACTTCAACCACCGCCCTTCCAATGCACATCTGACACTTGCAAAAAGCCCCTGTGAGGAGGAAGCATGAGTAATCTAGTCACTGAGATTCTGGTCTGGCTTTATTGCTGCCAGCTGTGAAGTGAAAAAGACAATGACCTTAAAGCCCTTTTACAAAGAAAGGATACATCAACTGCAACAGGAAAAGAATCAACTATAACAGGAAGAGTTGTGTCTCTGAATTCGGAATATTGGGAGTACATAGTAAAATACCTAAGGCCAAGAGGGAAGGTATTTAAGATCTTTTTTTCCAAATATTTCATTATTAGAGGATTACTGAGAGCCTACATGCATAGAACAAAATCAAGTTCTGCTGCTATTCCTTTTCTTAGTTTTAATTTATTTCTAAACCAACATTTGTTTTTTTGGGATGATTAGGGACCATAGTAATGGATTAATTCAGCTGGAATTATGATATTATTTAGTAAATATGATATTATTTAGTAAATATGATATTATTTAGTAAATATGATATTATTTAGTAAAACTTGAGTTTTACTACTTTCTTTTCTTCTGTTGAACAATCAATTTTCCCTTAAAAGCAAAATATTTCCAGCAGTAATTACAATAAGGCACTGTCTGCCTAAGTAGACATGATGATAAATTTGGTATTTTAAGTCCGCAGGCATATTTCAAACTAAAAAAAAAAAAAAAAATTTAAAATTACTGTAGGTATCAAATATTGCCATCATGCAATATCACATATTTCCACCAGATGTCTCCAATATATTATTTTACACAGAAAGTTACATTTGAGTTACTACACTTCAAATTGAATGCAAGTTTAGCAAAATAGTAAAGAAATAAAGAGAAGAAAGCTGAAATGAAATATTTACTTGTTTAGATTTGGATGCCTTAAGACTGTCACTAGCTTGTTGTCAGTTCCACAGTGTTACCTAAAGAAACAGTAATTTTTTAGGCTAACTTTTTGTCCAAACATGTTACAGAAAAAATAGTTCATGGCTTTCACTTTTAAGAGGCATATCAGATCATGTATTGATACCTATGTTTTCAGAGCAATATAAGGTTGTAATTGGCACAAATGAGTTTTGGGTTACTAAGAAATATTTTGTTTGGTTGGTTTTTTTTAAATCAGAAAGAGTTTGCAGACCCAAACTAAAGACTACTCTGTTTTCAGAACCCTCTCTGACGTAAGTATGCAGTAATCTAGTTATTTATTAATAGCCTTTGTGGATTACTCCCACTCACTACCTTGAAATGTTCACCCAGATTCTGTCAGCCTGAGTCAGTACATAAGCAATGCTCAATACATATAAACACAGTGCCAGAAAAGAATTTCAAGGACAAAAGGGAAAATTCCACAGTGCTAATTCTCAAACCCCCATATCACTGAGTTATGCTTCAAAGGGGTCTTCATAAGGGAACTCCTAGACAATCCTCCTAATTTCTCTGTGCTTTAAAGTAGCACTTGGTGTGTCTGACAGACATGACAGAGCGCAAACTTTGCCTTATAATCACTTTTATATGTGAGCAACCATACATACATGCACACCTACATTTAACTCAAGAAGCCCACTCACTTGTTCAAAGTAGATTATAACTGAAAAGGAAAAACTCAAATGTCTCTAAAGGATCAAAGATAGAAGGCACATATTATTTACTAGAGTGCTGAGGATACTATTCTGGAAGCAAGGTGGGCTGGATTGTTGGCTTACAAGAAACACAAATCCCTCCTTTCAGAGTTCTCAACATATTTTACACAGGTTTATTAGACTGTGAAAAAGAATGTCCCTGAAAGACAGGGAGTGTACCTCTATTCACAGCAGACAGGAGGGTTAGAAAGAAGTCAGTTACAACTCATCTTCTCAAAATTGGCTTTAGAAAGTATATACTAGATAGAAGTATCTATCTAGCAACAAGAATAATCAACCTATAGCCTCAAATGACTTTAAGATGATGCAGGTGCTCCACAGCACAGGAAACATTCCATTTTATATATCAAAACTTTCAACTGAAAAGACAAAAAGCATACCAATGACAAGCCATATACTGAGATCTTCAGCCAATTCAGCAGTAATATAGCATAGCATCTCTTTCTCTTATTTATATAAAATAAATCTTTAAATAAGTTATGTTTTCCGAAATAGTACAAATAAAGAAATTTCAAGTCCTGCTCTAAAAGGTCAGTGCTAAATTATAACTGTTGTGTGGGCTGGTGACAAAAACAGCTCCTTTAAAACAAGTTAAAAATATATATTTAATTATTTCTATTTAATTCTCTTTGAAAAAATTACTCATTCCACAATATGGAAATAGATGCCTTAAATTTGTACAACCCAACCACTCTTTCAGAATAACATAGTATGGATTTAAGCTTTCATTTTCAAAATTAACTAATAAACAAAGATACATCAATGAACTCAACTGTTGTAGCAATATTTCCAGAAACAGTTTGGTTATCTAGAATTTCAGAGTCCAAAGCAGAAATAGCTGGGTATTAAGAAGTTCTGAGCTCACTGTCCATAAACTTTGAACTTCCATAAACTCTGAACTGAGATGAAGTCACATAGGAACACTGTCCAAGCACGCAGTGCACAGATATAGCAGGTCATAGCAGATATAGCAGGGGGGTGGGAGGGAAGGGAAGAGGAGCGTCATCCTGCATTTTCTGAAGTAACATAACATGATACATAACCTGCTATCATAAAAGGTGCTACAGTAAACATGTACAGTACCTACAAGCATTTACAAAGACGCTTGGACTGCAGAGTCCAGAGAGTAAGAGACTACTTTTCCTCTCAATTATATAATTTGTCAAACACAGTAGAGTTTATAAATATTTATTAGTATGAAAACATCTAGGGTATTTTTCATTTCTTTACATTTAATTTAGCATTCAGAATCAATTCACGTTAAGTTATTATGAACAGCCACGCCACCATAAAAGGGGCATACAAGTACTACATGGTTCACTACCTGGTAACAATGCACATAAGTGATGTTTTTATTAGGTAATCCCTCTACAGAAAAAGAAAAAAAAGAGAAAACCACACACAATCAGTATATCCAAAGTAAGATCTGTTAAATCAAAAGACCTTGTACTAAGCAGTGTACAAGCAAAATAATTTCTAGTACCTCTGTAAAGGTTATCTTCAGCTTTTATGGAAGTTTGCTTTCATTTGTGTTTCTTAATTTGCAGAGCTGTACATTACCTGTCCAGTATAGGCAAAGTCCAGGGCTTGTTTTAAACCAAGGCTTGTGACACCATGCAAATTCACCTCATCAGCTTCACTTTCAACCATGCGGAGACTGAACATTGCCTACGGAAAGAAAAGAAATGTTATTAACCATTAAAAACAATCCCCAGTGAAGGTCTAGGAAGAACAGGATTTTTCTGCCTTCACTAATCTTTGTTTTTCTTTGGATAAGAACTCTAAATAGCAATAAACTTGTGAGTTAGAATGAGATCTATACTAAGTTTTAAATATTAACCCCATAGCAATCAATCTTGCAACTAAGTCACAGAATCATAGAATCACAGAATTGTTAGAGTTGGAAGGGACCTTCAAAGGCCATCTAGTCCAACCCCCCTGCAAGGAGCAGGGACATCCCCCACTAGATCAGGTTGCTCAGAGCCTCATCCAACCTGGCCTTGAATGTTTCCAGGGATGGGGCATCCACCACCTCTCTGGGCAACCTGTTCCAGTGTTCTACAACTCTCATCGTGAAAAATTTTTCCTAATATCCAATCTAAATCTACTCCCCTCTATTTTAAAACCATTACCCCTCGTCCTATCACAACAGGCCCTACTGAACAGCCTCTCCCCATCTTTCTTGTAGGCCCCCTTGAGGTACTGGAAGACTGCTATCAGGTCTCCCCGGAGCCTCCTCTTCTCCAGGCTGAACAGCCCCAACTCTCTCAGCCTTTCTTCATAGGAAAGGTGCTCCAGCCCTCTTATCACCTTCGTGGCCCTCCTCTGGACCTTCTCCAGCTGGTCCATGTCCTTCTTATGTTGGGGGCTCCAGAACTGGACACAGTACTCCAGGTGGGGTCTCACCAGGGCAGAGTAGAGGGGCAGAATCACCTCCCTCGACCTGCTGGCCACGCTCCCCTTGATGCAGCCCAGGATGCGGTTGGCCTTCTGGGCCGCAAGGGCGCATTGCCGGCTCATGTTGAGCTTCTCGTCCACCAGCACTCCCAAGTCCTTCTCCTCAGGGCTGCTCTCCATCCATTCTCCGCCCAGCCTGTATTTTTGCCTGGGATTGCCACGACCCATGTGCAGGACCTTGCACTTGGCCTGGTTGAACTGCATGAGGTTGGCACGGGCCCACCTCTCCAGCCTGTCCAGGTCCCTCTGGATGGCATCCCTCCCCTCCAGCATGTCGACGGCACCACACAGCTTGGTGTCATCGGCAAACTTGCTGAGGGTGCACTCTATCCCACTGTCCATGTCACCGACAAAGTCCTTTTATCAATAAAGAAATACAAAAACTTATTCTGGGAAAACTGAAACAAATCCCTTCGGTACATGTATATATACTTCCTAACTAAGTAATTCAGGTGAAATCAATGGGAACAGTCCCAAAATAAAGTACCATTCAATTAAAAAGATAAAGAATCCATAAACAATTACTTGTACAAGAAGAGGAGGCAGTTAAAACACCATATTTTATAAACAATCCTATCCTTTGCAAATAAGCACCTCAGACCAGAATGTGAACAATATATAATACTCAAGTTATTGAATGAGAAGCAAGGACAGAGATGCAGTCACCTAAACTTACAACCTCCCCTTGCTTGCTGTAGTCCCAGTTTCTCAGATCATAAAATCTAAACTGAAAATCAGCAAGGTGCTATGGAACTTCCCTGAAAATAAAATTGAAGAAAGCAACTGTCACTTTCATCCAGTTTTACTTTCCAGATCATCAGTCTTCAGTGTCTCCCTTGACTCAAGTAACCCTACTCAGTCTCTGAATCCCTGCAGGAATCTTTTTCTTCCCATCTCTGTTAAACTTAGACTCCTGTCTTTGCCTCTCGTTCTTCTCTCTCAGCTTCCACTCGTGCTGCAGAATCCCTGCTTACCACTCCTTCCCTCCTCTTAGCAGTCTCATTCTCCAGTTCAACACTCTTCCAGAAAAGTAACCTTTATCTGTGTCACTCTCCCACGTACTTTTAACAAAATACACCACTCTCAGTCTTTAGACAGTAAACTGTGAACAAATAAACTGAACAGTTCCACCATCTGTCATTGCTAAAGAGAGTCTAAACTTATCCCCAGTAGGTTTTGTTCCAAACTGTTAATGCCTTTAACACAGGCTACCAAACTTCACCTTGGAGAACTCCAGTAAAGGAGCACTCCTTATGAACATGCCCTTTGCTACTTCTGTCTCTACTCCAACAGATAACCTGCAGAAGCTGAGGAGGTCAACAAACACACTGGTTTGCATATGTTCTGTTCATCAAGCACTGCTAAATTTAAAGAAAAAAAAAATAAGCAAGCCCTACTCCCTCTAACACTTAGCACATATCATTCACCTAGATTCAGGTGGCTTCTTTCAAGTACCAAGTGTTTCCTGTAAATAAGTAATTTCTTCTGAAAGTGTCGTTAGCATTTTTATAATTAAATGCTATAATTTGACATAAATCTGTTGCCTGGAAATCATCCAATATAAGCAAGCGTGACATTTATCACAATCACTTCTTGCATTTTTGCAATTTCTATTTCAATAAAGTAATATTAGGACTTCTTCCAAACTGGCAACAGAAAAGAAGCATCACATAGTTTAAAAGGTTTATAAAACAAATGTACTAAGACACAGCTATGAAACATGAAAAAAAAAAGAATTTCTAACAAGTTCAGACACTTTTCTAATTCCATTAAAAGTGTAATCAGAGTTGGACATCTCATTGTCATTTAGATGTATCAAATAAGCTCTAATAGCTACTGTGAGGCCCCAGGGCTTGCCAGGAGCTGCAAGGTACCCATTAGCCACCTTCTCCTCACAAAAGCAGACCTGCAGTTTGTGTCTGGAAGAGACAAGCTTCTCTTCCCAGAAATTCACTACTAAACAAACTTTTTTTTGGATAATATTTCTTTCCCACATCAATTCCTTAATAAAGAGAGTAAAGTGTCAAAGCAACACCTGTCTACATAACTCTTACAGAGGCAGAATTGCACACCTCCTGTATCCTCCCAGTTCCATCACAGAGGAAAGGCTGCAGAAAGGCTGGAAATGCTCAGTGATACAAGATCCTGCATGCTCTGCATTTTCTGACTGTGCTACAGCAACTGTCTGTACACTACCTACCTGTACATTGAAGCCATCAAAAACCAGTGTGGCTGGTATTCTGATCAAGGGCTGGACATCCCATAGAATGGGTTAAGCTTACAGTTACAAAGAAACACTTAACTGAATCTCATTTGTAGACCATTAATCACTATTATAAAGAACTGCTACAGTTCTCCTTTGTAGACTTACTAAATTTACCTTTAGGAGACGATTGTATTGTATCGCAGAGGTTCCAACACGTTGCTTATACAGGGTTTATTACTATGTCTAAATTAATAAACTCAGCAGGATCAGGCCGCTAACTCAGTCACTGTCCACAATCATTCACGGTGTTTAATGAACACAGCCTCCAGCAGAGCTTTGACTCCCTGCCAACTAGCTCTCTCCCAGGCAACAGCTCAGTGGATAAGTCAAGCCATGGCTGTTCCAAATAGACAACATGGATAAAGCCAACCTGTTTGCAGATGGGAGAAGGTTTAGCCATAAGGACACAAGCCATGCTGTGCCACTTGCTTTCAGGGCCAGAAAACAAGCCCTCATTTATCTTATATACTAGTACAAGCAATACTCAAATAGCGCAATGGGCTATCAGAACTGTGGCTGCCAGTAAGCCACAGGACTATGGCTTTGCATGCCATCTGCTATATGGAGTTAATTTTCTCTCATACTATCCCCTGAGTATTCTGTGGAAGGTTTTGATACTGAGTATGAACTACATTGGATTATCAGGGGGCAAGGCCAAAGAATTTAATTGATAGATAAGGCCTGTAATGATCCTCAGACAGTTGACAGTCAGCTGAACTGGATTAGCCTGCAGGAAAGCAGTTTCCCACACAGATGAACCTAGCACTGCTCAGTGATCCACACTGCCTTCATCAGCAGGAAAATTTCCTTCTCAGCTTGATGGTTTAAAGGTTTAATCCAGCATGAAAAAAATCTGTTCAATCATAGGCAGAAATTGAGCTCAAATGCAGCCTTTAATTTGCACTGCTTTACTTGATTATTATAGTTTTAACTGTAGAAACATATGGGTCATTGAATTCTGGCTTGAGACTTCACCAATACCTGGAGAATGAGTTACAGTCGGGCTGCCAGACTCCAATTTCATATGCATCTCTGAAAATGCTCTGAGGTTTTGCGTGCTTAAATAGATCCATCAGTCATGCTTTTAATGCAAAGCTAGTAGCCTAGTTTATTTTTCCCTGGGGTATATTAAAAACAAGGTAATAAGATAAACATCTCAGGTGGATGCACAAATGACAGACAAGAAAAACAATGAAATGTAAAATATTTGGACAAGGGCACAATTCAAAGTCAAAACTTAGCAGAAAAGTTACCAGTTTTGTCTAAGCCTTAAATGTTAATTATTTTTAGTTATTAACTTCATTCAACAGTGCTAATATTTCATACTTCATTTTAAAATACTTCTCCTCAGACAAAATAAAATCTTTGAAAATGCCCCATTTCTTCTTCAAGACCTTCATGAGAATGGGCAGTGTAAGTTGCCAATGTGTTAACCAAAGATCCCTTTTATAATAAAATCCACTGGTGAGAGGACCTATCTTTTTTCTCAGTTCCTTTAAATATCCAGGTCTTGTTCTGCCATCCAATCAGTCAATGGGACAACACTGTGGGCAATATAGTGACTGTTTAAATCCTTCTGTTTTATTAAGATTTTAATTAACTAAACCAATTCACCAAAAGAAAAGTAAACGCAATCCACTTGTCATTCTGTGACAACTGCTCCAAAATTCAGAGATCAACACCCTGTCACAAATGGATATATTCCATCTGTGCAATTCCACCTGAGCTCATACTTGTTTAAGAAGCTACAAATTAGGATGCCCTAATTTTTGTGGGGCGAGCAGGCAGACACTTTATTAAGCTGTAAAAAGAGAAGGAATGGAATCAACCCTCCATTCTTCTAATCTTGGCCTGAAACAGAAACAGAGCTAGAGAACTATTCTCAAAGGAGAACAAATAAGCACACAATCCTCAGATAAAAATAGTCAAACCGTAAAACAACTTTTGGACTCTTGAAAGTTTGACTTAAAAGTAATATGGCAAGTTGGTGGGCGTTTAATACATAGTACGCTCAGCAGCCAAAAGTAGCTTTATAAATTGTCTTCTGTGTTTGCAGAAGAAACCATAAAATGACAAGAGCTCAGAACCAAATGGCACACAACAACAAGGTGACTAGGCTCAGATGCAATCAGATCTGATGTAACTGGGCAGAATAGCCTGAGTAAAAGATGCTTAGCACGGTCATTTGGTCTAACTTTCCGTGGTCAACTTTTGCTGCTGTTCAGCTTTCAAAAGCAAAATGCAAACGGGTGTAAAATACCACCCAATCAGAATAACATATTAATGTTAAAATAAGTATGAGACAAAAAATGTCTAGATACATTGATTTTATCACTCAGGCAGCACTGCAGCAAGATGTACAGACTCCTTCACAACATACAACTTTAACAGACATTGGCGTCACAGAAACCAGAAACACAAGATGATATTCAAAACTCCCAAAATACAAATTGCTTGCTGTCACAATGGTAAGGTATAAAATTGCTCTTGCCTTTGAGTCATTTTTTTACTTAGATGATCCATATCCATGAGAGTAACGAGCTTGTCCTCATTTGTACACATCAATCTTACAGCCATGTCAGGCATAGCAAGTATTACATTATCACAAAACAACTTAACCAAGTTGTATATTTCACACAAACTCTTTCAGTTAATTCCACACAACATAGTGGTCTTTCAAAGGCAAGAAACAGAATCTTAAAACTTATATAGCCTCAGGAGACAGGTAAATGAATATAAAAAGAACAAACGGTTATGCTGTTTAAAAAAAAAATACAGTGACCAAAATTATAAGTCATTTACTGCTATGACCTGCGGAAACAAACTAGAATTCTTATTATTGAGCTTTTGAAGCTTTCTGCTGGTAGTTTAAAAAACAAAACAAAACAAAACTTGAACACTGAGGTAACCACTGGTATCTAATTTAAATCTGCATAAAATCTGTTTAACATTTAAGAAATTAATAAAGTCATTAAATGAGTAATAACATGATACATTGGGTAAATACTGGATAGAAGGGAAATTGGTAAAATACCTGGAAACTTGAAAGAAAAGAAGAGGAAATTGTCATCAGGGCCTGTAATAACACTATCTGAAGTTAGGTAGCTGTGTAACAAAAGTGAAAGACTTCTCTAGGTAATCAATAGATAGAAATCGGCATGTTTATACACCAATTTACAGAACTCAGTGGGATGAAATATCTTTTCTACTCTAACTATAGAGGAAGCCTTAACACTTAGCTTAGCCCAGATGCCTAAAACAGGTGAAAACTTGAATTCTAAGAGTAAAGGGTTCAGTGAACTGAAGAACGTAAGTTGAAGAGCTAAAAGTGAATTGTGACTTTTCAGTGTACTCATTTCAGAGGAACAGAACTTCTGAAGATGAGTATTTTCTGGAATGAAAGCTACAAACAATGATGCAATAATAAACTTAGAAATGTTTGCACCTGTAAGTTTGTTTCCTGCGACAAATTACTGTATAGGAGAACCAGAGTTTTCTTTCACTTCTCTGAACTCATGTAATTTCTAGTCTAAAAATCATAGAATAGTTAAGGTATGAAGGGACCTTTAAAGGTCATCTAGTCCAAACCCCCTGCAAGGAGCAGGGACATCTTCAACCAGAGCAGGTTGCTCAGAGCCCCATCCAACCTAGCCTTGAACATCTCCAGGTGGGGCATCCACCACCTCTCTGGGCAACCTGTTCCAGTGTTCCACCACCCTCACTGTAAAAAATTGTAAAAGCCTCAGATGAGTAGCTCCCAAAAAACAAAAGTTACAGATCATCAATTAAGAGAGGCAGAATCCACACAAAATGTCTTCAGTTTGCCTGTCTTGACGTCCCTATGCTCATCCCTTACTTCAGCTACATCAGGACCTAGCCAACTGGGAGATGAGCAAGCGACCATTTAAATTACCACCTTCAAGAAATATCCTGGCTTTTCTAGGAGTAAATTACATGGTTCCAGGGCATAGCAATCCTCTATTTACCTCTAAAATATCTCAAAGTTCTCTCAGCAAGATTGTGAAGAGATATTCATCATTATCCCTTTTTGATTCAACTCTAAATGCAACTTTCAAAAGAAATCTAAGCTTTCAAAAACCAGAAAGTAAGCTGAGCTTACTACAGCAATCTACAGTAACCTGAAGAGCAACAGTTCCAAATTTCCTCCCTCTGTTATCTCAAACATTGTTTTGATAACTATCAGCTGCCCTAGTTCCAAGTCTACTACAATACAAAACAAATACTTGGGACCCTCCACCAACACATAGCTCTGAACTCTGCAAATTCTTGTTTGACCACAGACTTAGCAGTAGATCAGCAAGCACAATAATTAAGTCCTGGGGTACTCCAGAACCGTTTCCATTAAAAGCTGCATTCCCACAGTGTTTATAAGGTTTCAGCAAGGTCAAGCTTGTTTTGCACAACATACTACAAGTATCTCAACTCTGTCCATCTCCCACTCAGCTTATCCCATCACCTTTCATCCTTGACTCCGACAGTTGAAAACTTTTGCAACTGACGTACAAGAGCCTGCCTTTAGCTTCAGCTATTGCCGTTGTGTGGCTGCCCAGAAATCTGACGCATTCTCTACTGTAAAGTGCATAAGCATTTGCTGCACTTCCTCACAATCATCACCAGATAGGGAGAGTGGAAAGTTGGCACAGAGTGAACTAGCATTCTTGTAGTTCCATTCATTGCACCACACTCAAAAAGATGAACGCCCAGGAAATCAAGGTGAACTAATAGCAAGTTAAGCTCAATGCACACAAGCTTTCTCAACTCTAAGTTAGCATAGAGCTCTCTGTTAGAAACTCATCCTGCTTTTCCTACTACTTGTCAACTCTGGTCAAATGTTACAGGGAAAAAAACTTTATCAGTCTTACCATAAATTAAATCTTAAGTATGCCATCCCACCCTGCCTCTTATTACTGAGGCTGAGCTCTATAGGAAAAAATTGAAATGCACCAAACAACTTCTTTTGTAGTCCCATTAACTATTTAACTAACTTTTACACCCAACTTGGAAACATATCTGAAGAAAATAGAAAACTTTATATACTTATAGTTGAAAAAAAAAAAAAAAAACCACAACAAACCAAGCAGTACAACTTGAAAAGTGAGTGAACATCTATTCTGTCTGTTTAACAAACTAATTGGTAAAGAACTGATCAATGTAATTGTCAATGTTTTCCTTAGCTATTTAACTTCTTGTACTGAATTTTTAAGGTAAATAACACTATCTAGCATTGTTTTACTGTTTTAGAAGAGCAGAATTGTAATCTCAAACTTCCACCTCCAAAATTCCACAGTGATATTACTTGAATTCTTTTAACAACTGTTTTAAAATAGACAGGCATCTTAAGTGCAGTGTTTTATTCAAATTCACTTCCCATAGTATATGCATTTACTTCTATTTTCACCTGTTTCACATCTTTTCCTTTACAGAAAATTTACTGTAGCTCTCATCTCATGCATCAAAAAAAAAACTATGAGGAAAGTAAACTAACATGTCAGGGATTGGGATCAATTTCCTACACTGGTCAGGGAACAGAGTTATGATGTGATACATCAAGACTTTTTTATTGCATGTGTAATTTCAAGGCTGTGAGAAATCTTACTGGCATCAATGGAGCAGCTCAATCATGCATTCTTTCTGATTTGGGATCTAAGCCTATCTGTATATAGGTCACTCAAACTTGTAAGTATGCGGTCCTGAGACTATCTTATCTATTTGGACTATAAACTCTCTCAGGCCAAAACATTCTCCTTTGCAGTTTATACTAAAAATAGCATCTCATTGCTCGTGTAACAGTAATATTAAATAAATAAATCATAATCTATTTAATCCCCTTTGTAGTACTACTCCTGAATTAACCTTTAGATGTTCTTAACTTCCATGTTCTAATCCTTCATTACATAATCAATATTTTTTCCTCTTTGCTGTGTTCGCCTATTACAATAACAAAAAAAAATAAATATTCAGAGTGTATTAATGAGCCAAACTACTACTTTGAGAGATGACAATGTCGATATCAAATATCAACTATATTCTAGACAAGTAACATATACTTATCCAAATAACAAATTTAATAGGTTTCCTTACTGCATGTAAAAACGTGGCTGCTGCTTCTCATAACTAGCATGTTATATTTTCCTTTGTTCTCCTCCCAATTTAAGCCTGCCTATCCTAAATCAATCACCAGCCATGTCCTCTAGAGTCTCTTGTACAGTGAAAAACACATCCATCAATACCAACTGCATGAAATACGATTAAGAGGCTCATTACATGATTCTTCTGAAAAGTTCTATATAAATTCCCAGAGAAAATGTCACATAACGTCAATCACTGATAACTGAGCCTGCCGTAATTCATCTGCTCAACAAAATCTCCCCAAATATTGTTTTCCAGGCATTTGTCATGCAACCAAAATGAATCCTGTAAAATGAAAAGGTCACCTATCACTCATAGTTTAAAGGAATATACAGTTAAAGAAATCAGAAGAAATAAAATAAAAACTGAACAGCAAAATACAAAACTTTATGCACAGTACTGGTCTCACATATTACAGTTGGCAAAGCAAATTCCACTGAATCTTTGGTGTTTCTTTTAGCACACCAGAGTGTCAGACAGTGACACACGATTACACAGCCCATCAGAGCTTACCAAACCAACGATACATGCAATGCATCTCTTGCACTGCACTGTTAATACAATTCTTAGTATCTTTAGAAATAAGTAATAAAAATTGAAGTAAAGAGCTACTCTACTATTTAGATAATCTAAGGATATGGTATTTTTTCATGTTTGCATAGTGCACATTTTTCTGGGAGTAAGCTGGCAAGAACAAAGTAATTTTCTTGGCTGTAACAAGGCACAGGGCCTTCACTTCCAGTTAAAATAAAGAACAATATAAGCATTTGTTGCTAACAAGTTACATTCTTGGCTGTATCTGCATCAAACCTAATTCATGTTTTGATAGCCAGAGTTTAATAGTCAGTGCAATGTGTCTTCCGCCAAATTTCTGCTTAGATGCACAATCATAATTTAAGACACAAAGAAAAAGTGCAGATTGTAGCATACTAATTCTAACGAGTGGCTGCATCATCACTAAGACGAGCTATATTCAAAAGTAGTCTAAGTTGTGCTGTGGAAAGAAAATAATTCTACAACTTTCACGTGCAACCCCATACCAGAATTTTAAAAAATTAACAATAACTACTACAGGTACAGTAACCTTATTAGTTCCAACATTTCAAAATAAATGAGTTCTCATAGATGGTCCTGAACACCAAAATTATTGTTTTCATTGTGGCAGAAAGCAAGAAAACTCAATTATAAGGACAGTGCAATGCAAAGCACTGCAGAAATCTGCAGTAATATGCAGTCCGCTCTAACAACAGTTATTCTAAAGCAGGTTTGCCTTTTCAAATATAAAGGAAGCAGCATAACTAAAACAAGATTTTTTTTTTCCCCCAGCATCTCCAGTCAAGCACAGAAAAAGTATGAGTCACATTTGCAAATTTTGGCTTAAATTGGTTTAATGTTTGCCAGTGAATGCATAAGGCTATTGTTCACATCCTTTGATGATGTTAGCAAGTGGTATCAAAAGCAAGCCCAAAATAAAACTGGATTAAAAGTCATTTAGCTCTTGAACTAGCACTTTAAGTACTACAATACATTTTATTCAGGGAGGTAAAGCTTCCTGCAATTTCCTTTTGCAGGAAAAACCACGATCAAAGTTTTGACACCTTTAAAGGGCTTATTTTTAAAAGTGTACTTCATACAGTACCATCAAGACAAATTTCCCACCTCAGTGCATATGGCCCATAATTAAATAGTTTTACAGCAAGGCTTAATCTAACACAACTGGAGTAATATAACCTTCGTTATTATTATAATTAGCTTCTTAAGAGGCCATTTATAATGTGATATAAATGTCATTAGACACCGACATCTAAATGTTCCAACCAATAGTAAACTATGACAATTATCTTCTATTCTGCAGCGTAACTGCAAAAGCACACTTATTATGCAAGAAGTCTAATGTTGAAATTTGAAATGGTTCATTTTATGGAATTTTGTACTAGATACCTTTCATATCCATCCCATTTTATGAAGGTTTGAAATAAATACCTTTCATCTCTTTTAAAACAATCCTGTTTTCCATTATGATTATAAACCCTGTTTTCCAATAAGATTATAGCATAATTTTGCTAAAGAAGTACCCTTAACTGCCACTACCATATTTATTAAATTATTTTACCCAAAGGTCAAAGAATAAAACCAGCTCACTGACCATTTTTCTTTGGTTTTCCACATCCTTTTACAGAAAAAAAAACCCTACAAAAGTAATTAAACACTAACAATTTGCTAAATAGAAGAAGAATATACTTGACTAACCAAGCTTGTGTAAATGTTGCAGTCATTTGTCACAGTAGCTTTCATCATCAGCTGAGCTCTGCCCTCCATCAGCTATCTCCCCTGGAACAAATGCCTCTATAAAATCATCTCTTCATTTTATTTTTAGTAGTCTACACTTGACTGCGCTCACTTATTCTTTGGCTCATCCATCTCCAACAAACAAATCCCCTCCAAACCAACAGGCCACAATAACATCAATTTAATTATCCCCATAAATTCTATAGGCTTGACACGAGCCACTTCTGGGTTGAAATCTAACTTTGGCAAGGTAGATCCTTAAGTGCCAGGTATAAGAGCTTCTGAAAATGCAGATGGACATTTCATAAAATGTCCTAATATTTAGTAATTTTGATTCCAAATGGGCTTTATATACATTTGTTGTCTACTTATATAGCTGGTACGCTATAATCTTGGAAGGCCAGGCTCTTACTTCATCAGCAGCTGAGAATGCTCTGCTTGACTAAGGAGACGTTAATTGGTAATTTGATTTTTGCACACATACACACAAAGTTCTTTTTATACATATAAAAGTAATAGCTGCAGCCTACTAGCAAAAAGGGTGTTATACTGGGCTCTAACCATTACTTTTCCACAAAGTGGATTCACAAAAATCTTTTGACAAAGGCCTTAAAAAGCTTTGAAGGCAAGAGAGAAAAGAGGAGAGATCTTTGCCTGGATGAGTAAGTGACTGAAAACATTAAACAGTGAACAAGAAAAGAGCAGGCTAGTTTTCGCAGGAAGTGATGATTCCAGTGAAGCATCTCAGTTTGGGCTGTTTAACATATCCAGAGAAGACCTGGGCAAAGGTGAGAGCAGTGCAGCTAGGAAGTCTGATGAGACAAAGCTATTCAAGGTAGTGAGGACATGGCCAAAATGTGATAAACTGTAAAAGGATTGTATGAGATGAGTGGCTGGTTTATAAAAGTGCAGCTATAAAATTAACACGAGATTTTCATGAAAAAGTCACCTCAGTGCTCACCAACAGTGCAAAAAAAAAAAAAAAGTAATCAAAGCTAAGAAATTGTTAGGCAGAAACAGAAAACAGTTAAACAAAAATCAACTCTATGCCCATGCAGAAGTCTATGCTTTGCCTGCTGCTGCATGTAATTCTCTTACCCTTATCTCACAAAAGATATACCAAGAACTGGGAAAGCTTCAGATAAAGGCAAAAAGCATGATCAAGAATATGGAACAGCTTCCTTTTGAGTAGCATCTGAATAAGTTAGAAATCTCAGACCCACAAAAGAGATGACAGAGTGCCATGAGAAGGATACCTGGTGGCTCTCTGTCTTCAAAGAACTGATTGTTATCTTTTCCAGTAGAAGAACTAGAAGGAATCAAGTGAAACTGGTGGAAATCAGATTCAGAACAAACAAAAAGTAGTTCTTCACACAACAGGCAGTGGGCCACCTTATCAGAGAACACAGCGGATGAGAAATAGGATAAAAGCTTGGATGAGAGATCTGTTTAAGACTGGATGAACAGGCAGGAATCATATCCTGCTCAGGAAAGACCCATGAACTGAAAACAGCTGGGGAGTTTTCAGGGACGCACCACATACACTTAGTCTTTTTCTCCAGGCATCACAAACAGCTACTGCTAAAGCAACTAGCCAATGATCCACCACAGTGTGGCCATTGTTATGTTCTCATTCAATGCTATTAAGGACATCTCCCTCTTTTGAGGCACTACCTATTGATTAGTAGATAGAGAGGCAGTTTAATTCATTCATCACTCACAGATTAGGTCATCCAGTAAGAGCAGATTGAGACTTAGAGAGGTTTTGGATGTTAAAGTTTGAAAATAGGTTGACTTTGGCAGATTAACTCCTGCCAAAGATAAACAACCAGCAGCATTTTACAAAGCTGTTCAGAACAGTCAAATGTAGAAGTTCCACTGCTTAAATCCTACCTTTTGATAGATGAAAGCCTACAGTGATGTGAATCCGACTAACTAGTATCACATTTCAGACTCAGGAAGTTGTTAACAGGGTTGTAAAAAACCAGCACTGTTGACAATGAAGCAATTGAAGAATTTGTTTAAATAAAGGTATTTCCTCTAAAACTTCCAACAAGCATGATGTGCAACACAAGAGAAAAAGTATGTGCATTGTGATGAGCTTCTCCTTATACAAATGAAGGCGAATGCAAGAAACCCTGAGGGAGCATCTAAAAGAAAAACAGCTATTTCAATGGTACTAAAACATCCTAACACCAGCTATATGTACAAGATACGGATCATGGCTTTTAGCTCTTCAGTAGCCTTGCATTTTTCTTTGGATACTTCTCACATTATTAAAATGGTGTGTGGGTCCTACTCACCAAAGCTAAAAGTGACACGCTGCCCAAATAATTTACTTAGGTGGCTGGAGCAGAAAGTGCTTCCAGCTTCACTACACTCACAGAATAATAGCTTTAATTTCTCCTGAGATTGTGTAGGAAGATACTGATGGAGACTGCAAAATACAGAAAAACGTCTACTGCGGCCGACAACGTTCTAAAATATAAGACACCTTCACCAGACTATAGGCACTGAGAAGATAACAGGTATGGAACACTTCTCAACCACAGGTCTTCACCAATAAATTGGCTTTCCATGGGCAGACACTTAGCAATACAGAAATTGCAGCTGAACCCAGCCCAGCTTCAGAACACTTGCTATAGCAGCACTGTAAAATTGAACTGAGGTAGCCTGGAGCAAGCAAAGAAATCAGCAAAGATGACTGGCAACACGGCTGCAATGATTCCTTTCTATCCTGCTTTTAAACTGAGAAAATGCATTAGTTGGATAGTAACCAAACACCACGTGTTATAACACTACTTTAGAGACAATGAGCCACAGTCTCCTATGGCCTATCTCACTGCAGAGTTGATTCTGCCATACTTACTTTAGCAGGGCCTGTTACGATAGGACAAGTTGGAGACGTTCCTGTTTCTTGCAGGGGGGTTGGACTAGGTGACCTTTAAAAGTCCCTTCCAACCCAAACTATTCAATGATTCTATGACAAGGGGTAATGGTTTTAAAATAGAAGGAGGTAGATTCAGACTTCACAATGGGGGTGGTGGAACGCTGGCACAGGTTGCCCAGAGAGGTGGTTGATGCCCCCATCCCTGGAAACATTCAAGGCCAGGTTGGATGGGGCTCTAAGCAACCTGATCTGGTTGGAGATGTCCCTGTTTCTTGCAGGTGGGTTGAAGGAGATGACCTTTGAAGGTCCCTTCCAACCCAAACTATTCTATGATTCTATTCTATGATTCTAAAATGCACTTACCATATAGGGACTTCAAAAAATAAAACGAAAAGAAAATAATAAAGAGGATAACTCAAAGAATAAGACACCATATTGTCTACCATTCAGCAACGGCAGAATTGTAATTAATTCATTTACATACTATGAGAATTGCAACAGAAACATATTTACTCTGACAACATAACAATTGCTGGGAATTTGAAAATACAATTCAAAAGAGAGAAGATTCTTACAAATGTTTTTGAAAGCACCCACATTGCTGAGTTGTGGAAATTCTTTCTGCAGTAAGGAAAATTACTTCAGAGACTCAGAATTAAAAAAAAAAAAAAAAAAAAAAAAAAAAAAAA
>JAAGAY010147420.1:24311-49739 GCA_011801015.1 Ardeotis arabs
AAAAAAAAAAAAAAAAAAAGGATGAACAAAGTAAAATAATGTAGATACATTCCCCTACTTTATCCCCTTTGAAAGAATATTAAAATATTTATTTAGAAAGCTTTAAAACATCTGCAAACTATTTTTGTGTATTCTTCAGAAGTAGAAATCAGTTTGGAAAGGCTTTTACACAACAAGCCACCTTACAGCTGCCTATACCACAACACTTCCAACAATTTGATTAAACTTAGTAAAGTTATTGACACTGCCTATATCAAACAATATTTTAAGTAAAGGAATGTGCTGTTTTCTTGACACTCAGCTGTAACTGGATTACTGAATAATAAGTAACAAAACTGTAATTTGTATTTAAACTTTTATATTATGCGAGGAGGAAAATTTTTCAAGAAAACTTTATTTTTCTCCAGGCCTCCTCTTATTTTAGGCAAGTGTTTTCCCCAACAAGAAGCAAGCGGCACTGAGTTCTCATTTCTCAACAGGCAATGTGTATAAGTAAAATGTTCACAACATTAAATATTACTATGAATCTTCAAGTATCCTCTGCACTGTTGGTGTCACTCAGAGCCATGTGTGTTGTATCACATTTGGCTGACTTCACACGCAGAATTAAAATACAGTGCTAAACAGTTAAACAGAATGCGGAAATATTCCTTAGATTTCTTACAGCATCATTGTATGATAGTGAACATTATGAAGTCAATAACTGTAAGCCTGAAAACGCTATTAAAACTACATTCCTTCCCAAGTTGGCAGTTAGTATTCTTACGTAGGAAGAATGTATTAAAAAAACCACGAGATTAAAAAGAGGGTTAAGGGTGGGGGGCCGGGGAATAGTTTTATCTCAACATTAAGCATATTTAAAAGAGACATCTAACGTAGAAACATTTAACAAAATTCTTAGAAAAGTACTGGTTTGACACTAAATGTGAATACTATGTCCTGTTCAGAAGTTTTGTAGGGTGATTGGGAACTGCTTCTGTGTTAGGGCACAGACAACAGAGAACGGCACAGGACAATAAGAATTAGTAGGGCAAAGAAAATAAATGAATTGGTCAAAAGTCTTGAGGCTTCTCAGACTGTGGGAAAGAACGTTAAGAGGGAAGGATGTATAAGTAAGTGAGAGATGCCACATAGCTGTGACATCACTAGTTGTGTATAGATCACGATGGTGCAGAAAGACTGCTTGGTATTTCATGGAAAATGCTTCAATTTTAATCTAAAGTTATCAGCAAGAACAAAAACAAGAAGGCAAGGATACAAGAAATCATAACAGGGTCTGGGATGTTCATCTGACATCTCTACAATTGTACATCTACATCCTGTAGTTGATCATCTGTTAGAGTATTACGGATGTGCCGGGTTTCCAAACAAACAGTATTTCCACCTACGCTCCTTCTCTAGCCCCAGGCCATATATGGATAGGCATGACTGCTTCTGAACAACTAACAGACTAACTTTCTAACTTGAGCACTAGAAGGATTTTTGTACTAAGAGTAAGGTTCAAATAGGCTTGCTTTTCTTGGCTCTCTTGAAACCTTACCGGCAGAACACAGATTTTCCCAAACCCGCCACAATAGTTTGCATAGTTTGGATGCAACACATACTATTCCTATAGTATTATCCTACTACACTTAAAAGAATGTTGGACTTCTGCCTGTACTGTCCCAAACAAGTCTGTACTGGATATGCATTCAGGAATGGTAAAAAATAGCACTGGCTCAGAATCTACCAGATTTTTGCACTTTCCAAAGCCTTGGTCAATCCTAAAAGGGTAGATTTCGGAAAAAGGATATGGATAGGGGAAGGGGAGACATGGTCATTCAGCTACAGATCATATCCATACCACATCATTTAAACCTACATTTTTAGTACATCAGAAAAAAAGCAGAACTTCAGTTTAACTAAAAAGTTCTAGGAATACTGTCTTTATTACTTTAGTCCCACTATAAATCATAGAACAGTTGAGGTTGGAAGGGACCCCTGGAGGTCATCTTGTTCAATCCCCTGCTCAAACAGAGCCAGTTGCCCAGGACCGTGCCTAAGTGGCTTCTGAATATCTCCATGAATGGAGACTCCACAACCTCCCAGGGAACTTGTGCCAGTGCCCAGTTACCCTCACAGTGGAAAAAAAGCATTTCCTGACATTCAGAGGAAATCTCTAGTGTTTTCATTTGTGCCCACTGCCTCTGGTTCTGTCTCTGAGCATCACTGAAAAATGCCTGGTTCTGTTCTCTATGTACCCTCCCCCTTCAGGTATTTATATACATTGATGAGATCTCCCCTGAGCCTCCTCTGCTCCAAGCTAAACAGTCCCAGCCTTCTCAGTCTTTCCCCACAGGATAGGAGCTCCAGTCCCTTAATCATTGTTGTGGTCTTGTTTAGTGAGGGGGGTCTAAGGTGGTGGCTTCTGTAAGAAACTGCTAGAAGTTGCTCCCCTTTGTTCAGTGGACTCGGCTGGGCCTAGGGCGGACCTGCTGCTGGCCAAGGCCGAGCCAATTGGTAGCAGAATGTCCCGTGATAACACCTCTGCGATAACGTACTTAAGAAGGGGAAAACAGACAAAAAAGAGAGAAGAGAAGATGTGAAGAAGCTGAGCAGGGGCAGAGGCCCAGAGGGGGAGGCGCAGTCCTCATGGGCCTTGCAGGCCTCACCCTCTGGCCTCTCGCCAGGTGGCCAACTGGGCCCAACTCAGCCCGGCCCAGCTGCAAGAAGTGGAGAGGAGATGAGATGGATGATGTGAAGAGATTCTGAGAGGCATCTGCCAGCCTGTTGTGAAGAACTTTTCTTGTGAGAGGAACAGCTGCAGATGCCAAGGTCAGTGAAGAAGGAGGGGGAGGAGTAATGCAGCTCCTGGCCAAAATTCCCCTGCAGCCTGTGGTGATGACCATGGTGGAGCAGGTTGTCCCCCTGCAGCCCATGGAGGTCCACAGAGGAGCAGAGATTCACCTGGAGCTCGTGGAGGACCCCACACAGGGGGAGGTGGATGCCTGAAGGAAAGGCTGTGGCCCATGGAGGGCCTGCTGGGGCAGCCGTTCTGGAGGGACTGCGCCCTGTGGAAGAGATGACCTACGCTGGAGCAGTCTCATGAAGGACTGTGGCCCATGGGAGGGACCCCACGAAGGAGCAGGGGAGGAATGTGAGGAGTTCTTCCCCTGACCATGAAGCAGCGGCGTAAAATAACGCGTGATGAACTGACCGCAACCCCCCATTCCCTCTTCCCCCCTGTGCCACTCAGTGCGGGGGGAAGGTAGTAGAGATAATGTTAAGCCCAGGAAGAGGGAGGGGTGGGGGGGAGGTTATCTTGTTCTCTGTCTCATTATCCTGCTAGTTTTAGTAATAAATGAATAGTTTTCCCCAAGCTGAGTCCATTTTGCCCATAACGGTAACTTTAAGGATTTCTCCCCGTCCTTATCTCAAACCTCGAGCCGTTTTTCTTATATTATCTCCCCCTATTCTCTTTGGAGGGTGGGGGGAGTAAAGAGAGAGAGAGACTGCGTAGTCTGGTCCCAATCGGGGCTGAACTACGACAATCATCTTCGTGGCCCTTCACTGGACTCTCTCCACTATGTCTTTCTTGTACTGCGATGTCCAATAAAGCACAACTGTGGATTATTAACATATTCTAGTGGTGATTAACTATATGTACTACATAATGAAAAAATGTTAACAAATGTTTCAGTAGCATTAATTAGGATGACATTGTTTGATTTACAATAATTAATTATTTTCATTTGGAGGCTGCTTCTCCACAGTACACTTCTGTTGCCTTCATATTTACAAACTGTTTAAGAGTGCATTTGGCACTGCCTTATTTGTTTGAGTTGCTGAGAACTCAACAAAACCAAATTCATTCCAATCACTGATCTCCATTTGTGAATGCTACTTAGAATAGCTTTTATACAAGAAAGATGCAATTGAACAACAAAGTCACCCAGTTCCACCAATTGAAGCAGAATCTACTGTTCAGCTGCATTTCCTTTTTTTTTGTTATTTTGTTCACAAAGACTAGTCTAACTGAGAACTTTGTGTCTCATATTCATGAAAACACTGCTTTTGGGTGCCAGTTGCAGGTAGACAACAGGCATATGGTAACTTACTTCAAGTTACCTGTTAGGTAATTATTACAAGCAAGTAATATCGTCATGAAGGGTACACTTCTAATGATTTCAGTTAAAGAACCTGCAGAAATTATATTTAAAAAACCAAATGTATATACAACATTAACAAAAGCAATGATTCTGTACATTTCTAAAGCAAAACTTTAGAAACAATGTTAGATTATACAGTCCATCTATATGACCAAGATCTTCCAAAGCTGCGTTAGGCAATTAATACAGATTAAAGAGTTTAGTTTCTCAAATATACCATAATTTCCAACTGATAAAATGAAATTAAAATGATCTTAGAAAAATTTTAAACATGTACAAGGAGGAAGTACTTCTCAATTTAACAGGAAGCTAACAGTGAGGGCAAGAGCCTCTTTTGGCACACAAATCTCAGTAGTGACTAGATGTTACTAGAATAATAGAGTTGATGTGGTCCAATAGAAAGGGCTAACATTTAAAGTGTTATCTGGAAAGACAACGACGTAACATCACTTCCAAGGTACAATAGCACAGAAAATTCCATTTGTTTGGTACATGCACATCAGCTGTAAAATACTGAAAAAGAAAATCACATTATACTATGAAAGCACCAGATAATTCTGATTTCTCAAAATTAGGCCCTTAGATTCATCCCTAAGTGTGTTAGAGAGCGCCTTTTCCTCTTTATGATTCATGTAACAAGACCTCAAAAGCTATTTGCATCAGTCTTTCATACCTCAGGGATTTGTTTTTAAAAATTAATTCTCTAATCTTATTAAGAAACAATGCAATATATTGCGAAATATGAAGAATCAGCAACGTTGTGAACGCATGAAGAAATTACTTGTTGGAGGAAAGATGGGACAGAAAAATTCTGAAAATAAACTACTTAAGTTTATTCATATTAACTGTGACAGTTTTAAGTACAAAGTCTGTACGTAAAATGAGTATCTACTAGTGCACTTTAGAGAAGATTCTTCTAAGAATTGAACATGCTCATTGTAGAAAAAAATAGAATATTATTGACATTTTAAAATCTATTCTAGTTAATTGATATAATTTCGTTCATCCAGATTACATGGAAAATCTGCATCTTTTTGAGAAAGATCAAAGTCCCATGACTATGAACTCACTTAAATGAAAAATAAAGGAAGAAGAAAGGAGTTGTTCTGACTGGAGAACCAATGCATTTTGTACAAGAAAATCTTGAGGTTATATAATCACCTGCCAACACTGTAAATGCCTACTAATGAAGTCATGCAGTAACATTTCATTTTGCTCCCAGAGGGGAAAGAAGAAAAAGAATCTTTTGATTGGCAATCACTTCGCTTGCTAGAGCTATCACAACGCACACATGCTCACTAACTCAACTGCCTTGTCTCACCGCAATAGACTGAGACAAATAACAAATTACAGCATGGAATATGGAAAAGTTTGCCTAAAATGCTGTTTGTTGTTCTAAAAAGAATTCATGAAAATACATGTTTACTATTCTTTATATGAGTCTTTTATAGTATAGAGCTGACCACTGTATTCCTTATCTCATTTTTAAAGCAGAGGTCCTTCAGGAGATACCGAATAGAAAACAAATTGAAAACCCTAATTTTCAAGTGTCTAATCTCGCATTTTAACTCCATATTTTTAATGGAGCCTTTCTATGCACTTTCCTAAGGGATTTTTTTCTTAAAGAAAAAACCACAACATTTTGGTGTACAAATGTAACCAACTTCCAAATTAGGTACTATGGTCAGGATTTAAATTCCACTAGCTATACCAACTGGAAGAAGGCATGGCAGGCTGTTAGCCTAGAAGGCCACCCCTTAGCATTTTGCTGAAGGTCAGGTCACTGGCTTGTCTTAGAAAAGCAAATGAAGATTTTACTCCAGACTACAACCTCAAAAAAAAAAATTAATAAGGCAACATCTGTTTGACTTTCTCCACTTTTCCTGATCCTCCTCTGATCCCTCCTGTAACATGACACACATTTAGTTATCCTTCTTAAGTGTTAACAAACTTTTATTCACAGTGAAAGAAAGAAATAAGTGGCAATTTGAAAAAAGAAAAAAAAAAACCAAACCACGCTGCTCAGGTGACTTGTTACTCTTATCAAGAAAGCACGACAACTGCAGAAGTAGCTCCATCTAAATCAAAGTACACACAGAACATGTAGAAAACTGAAAAAGGGCTCTGTAGAAAGCAAACATCCAGTCTCTTGTACAAACTGTTTTACAAGAGTGGCAAAAAAAAGAGAAAACAAACAAAAGAGTCACGCTGATTCATTCAGATAGAGCCCTGTGTAGAACTGAACATATTTCTTGAGTAATCTGAGATATCATAAGAACTGGATGACAGCCTCTCTAGATAGCGCTGAAGGTAGGCTGGTATGTTAATCAAATCTATGAGCCACAGAAACCAGAAGCTGTGGTAGGAAAGTTCTTTGTGTCACTCCGATGTACAGTGTTGTCATCTCAGTTTTATTCAAGGCACCTCCAACATCTGATATTCCCAGAATCCCATCCACTGCAGTCCTACACTTATATGGGGGAGGGGGATCACAAAAATTAGTGAAAGGTAAGTTTTCCATGGCAATGACTTCTTCAGGGTTAGAAAATTTGCAAGGTTCTTCCAAGAATTTCTCCAAGACAATCTAGGAAAAACTAAAGGTAGAAATCATCTTACGTAATACTAACAGCTAAGTTTGAAGCATGTGAGTCTAATCTTTATGACCAGCGGAGAGAGATCTGGCACTTCCATATGGTGATTCATTTCATTCTAAATAAATCTTCTATCCTCCTTTATCATCCTCTGGAAATACCCATTTCTCTTCACTGACTCTGAATGAACCTTGGCATCATTCTCCTAAACCTTAGAAAATGAATACTTGGGTAGCTCAAATTAGGCAAAATCCCCCTAGATATAAAAACATTAATAATCTCAGTTTAAATACAAAACATGATTACTTTTTAATCTACTCTTGCTTTTTCTAAATTATTAGAGTCAGGAATATAGTATATAGTAACTTTTTTTGCCATCTTCCTACAGAATATAAATCTCATTTCACAGTTTTCTAATAAAGCTTTTTGTCCATTCATAATAGAAATTGTTTGGCTGATTTTGGAAAGCACAAGTTCCATATTTATAGCTGATACCTACAGTCAGAAGAATATGTCCTACCATTTTATAACAATTTTCAAGCAGATCAAATTACTAAGTGTTGCATAGATCATTCAGTATTTTTTAAAAATGAGAAGATTTACATAGCAATTAGCAATTTAATTATTGTAAAACTCTTTTTTTTTCTCCTTTTCCGTAGTGCATTCAGATTTTAATTTGCAATAACTGTCCAGCAAATACCAAGTAACTCAATTGGAAATAACAAGGTGAGTCACAGTGCCCCATATCTCAAGGTCAATCAATAAGTGACCAAGGTAGAAGCTGTTCCTACCACACTGCTTGAACACTGGGTACAGCTGCCCACTCTGTGATGTTTCTATGCACCGGGGACAATGAACTCTGGAAGGAATGTATGTAACAGGTGCAGAGGAATGATATGGCACCTTTATTCAAATATTTAAATCAAAGCAGAACAGGAGCCCTATACTATACCCATCATCAACAAGTATATATAGCACTTGCTGGAGCTAGAGAGCTCCAAAATTGCCTTCTCTCTGTGCACTGGGGTAAAGGGAGGGGGCAAAGGAAAAAAGTGGCAAGCGATCTGTGTTACAGCAGGCCAGAACATCGTGACAAAGCAACATTAGCAGCTATGGTAGTACAAAGTCTGCAGAAGCAGAACACATAAGCATGTAGATAATCTCAAAAAAAAAATGAGCAATCAATTGGCTCAACATCATCACAGTGAAAGTAACATCAAGGATAAGAGTATTTCTTAAATACACAGAATAAATTAAGTCTCAATTCTAACCAAAAGAGACAGAGTTGACAGGAGGATAAAAATTCTGCTCAGGTAATTAAGAATAAAGAATAGTTGTCATCCACTGTATTACTATTGTAACAAAACAAAAAAGTCACCATAAAGAAGTTTGTAACACTATAATTACAGTGTAGGCAAAATATTAAATAAATGTACCTTGTTAGAGAAAACAGACCTTTAAATTAATTTCAGCTTTAGTCTCTGAATAAAAACAGGATGACTCACACTTAAAAATACCAGTCAACTAAAGAGCTACAGACAGTCCAACATTTTGAACAGGTACATTATAATGAAGGTTAGTAGAATTGCTTTGTATGAAGAATGTTCTTCCTATTAGAAAACTCGGTTTTTCACTTACCTGAAGTTTAGCACCTGAGTTCAATTTTCCACACTGATTATGTGATTTAGATTGCTCAGGGAACATTTTAATCTTTACATTTCAGAAACACTTGTTTCGGAAAATAAGTTTTATTATGCTTAAAAAATTACTATAGCCTCCTCTTTTCCTACAAAAATCTACTGTCAAGCTGATTTAAATTGCATTTATTAATCTTTTAATTCCCTTCCCATATCTTCCCATGCTCTAATCACAACTGTCTCAAATGTCTTGGTTCTACAAAAAAAAAAAAAAAAAAAAAAAAAAAAAAAAAAAAAACCAAACAACCAAAAAAAAACCCACCAAAAACCCAGAACTTCCATGTTCTGATTTACTGGGGCATAAGATTCATAGAAAGATGTGTACTGCCTGTCTCTATTGAGGATGGGAAACACTAATCTTAAATAATGAAAAAAACTTAATTATGTTCTTAACATTTCTTTCCTATAACATATATGTGGATATTTAAGGTTGCGTACTCTACTGACCGTGCAATAATCCTGGGTTTTCCGCAATCTCTAATTTAAAGGTTGTTCAGTACAATATCTATAACCATCTCTTTCCCCCTCCCCAGAGTAATTTTTAATCTCACTATAAGAAAAAAGGATATCTTTGGACTTACTCGGAAGTAGTCACTGCACGCTGCCAGGACGGCTTTATGTGCGTGGAATTTCTGCTCTTCAGCAATAAGGGTGATATCGCAAAGTATGCCATCGCTTCTTTGTTGGTTCAGGGCTGCCAGGACAGCATCGTTATGGGAGCTGGACTGACAAAGCCTCTGACCTGTCAGCATTTCCTGAACACTGAAAGGGGAAAGATTTTGTCAAAAAAAATGTAGGAAACAAGCAGATGCTGTCAGAAATATTGACCTTTTTCTAAGACAAGATTGTTTGATAATTCTTGGAAAGAAAAAAAGTCAAGAACTCTGTTAGACAAAAATCTTTATACAGTATATATATATCACAAGAAAAGCTCAGTATAACTAAGTATTATAAGATCAGATTATACACTTGAATTTAAAAACCTCAACTGGTCTGATTTTACTTTGCTGCACCAGAAGTCACTTGGACTCATAGGATTAATACAAAATCATTTTAGAATTAAGTGAAAAGAATAAATGGCCTAGGTCAATTGAGTGACAGAAAACTTTAAGTGGCTCAAACCGACGCATTAGTGGAAAGGGGCATGTATGTACATATATATGTACGTAACTAGTTCTACTAAAAAGAATGAAGAGTCATGGTCTCAGGTGGTCTGTTTAAGTCTGATACTGTATTACTGAATGCTTTCAAGCCATTTCCAATCATTCACATTTATGAAATGTTGTGCCATTTTGTTTGTTTTGTATTGGGCCAGGAGGTATGTTTGCTTGTTTTTAAAAATGCTGAGGCCTTCCACCACCTCCTAATATCTCCTTGTATGAATACAAGACTTCCACGTCATTCAGTCTAAGATTGTCTGATCGCAGCTTCCTTTTCTACAGCACAAGGAAGAGACAATGTAACTGTTGATGCAAACAGAAACAAATCAAACAAATCTGGAAATCCTCTTTGGCACAAAACAACATAGTTTATTTGAAATCTATGAGACTATACCACTTTATATTGCCTGAGAATCTAGGTCTTCATAGAAGGCGAGTCTACAGAGCATCATTCCTGAGTAAATCAAAGTGAAGATATATATATATATATTTTTTTTTTTTTTTTATTAAGGGGTAAATACGCTATTGTTTTTCCACTACAATAATGTAATTCACTCTGTACACATGCTATGCAGCAGCTGTGTGGCTGCTATATTCTCCTTTCCCATCAACACACACTCTCTGTACTGTATATCCCTGCACCTTGGGCATCTGTAAACTAATGCAGACCTGCCTTGCAGACCATTTGCTCTAATCTAACCCCATCTCTTAAAAAGACAAGAGCTAAGACACTACTTCTAGAAGGATGGCCAGGAGTTACACAGGAATAATCTGTATCTAAATTTCACCTCCTCTCTAATAGTTTATGTTCCCCACATGGACATACCCTACATAGATTTCAAAATATTTCATTCAAATGACTTTTTCCTTCAGCTGTTCTGTTTGTGGAACCTCACTAATATTCTAAGTGACAATTATAAAGAAATGTAAATTAGTAAAATACTAGGGAGTTATTTCTAACAGTTATTTCCCTTCTGTAATTTCTATAGCAAAGTGACTAAATCAAACCAAGATGTATTATTTTCGGGAGACAATGCTACAAGTTCAACTTGCTGTATTAAAAAAAAAATACACTAATAAAATTTTATTTTTTCTCCAGCCTTCATCAACAGCAATAAAGAATCTGAAATCAAAGGTTAACTACCAGGTTTGTTACTGATTCCTGGAGAACTGGAGGACACAGTTTGCTTACTCTGATTTGCTCCTTAAGAAGCTGGAAGAACATTGGGTTGTTGGGTGGGGAGGGCTTGGTTGCTTTTTTTTTTTCTCGTAAGGGAACACAGAACAGAAGAATGTATAGACATGCAAGGCAATTTAACTGGAATTTGTGAATGAAAAAGCACCAATTCACTAAACATAACACAGCAACTTTGTAATGATATTGTCAGTTGATACACTCAACAGCTATAAAATGCAAGGAATTTTGAATTCTCTTCTGCTGCAGAAGCATGGTAGGGAAAGGGGAACAGAACTAGAATGATATGATGCCCCAGTAATACCAGGTAGATCTTCTGAGCTCCCACGATCAGTTCATGAGTGTTAACTACTCTGTAAAACAGAAAAACTACCAGCGTATCAGACAACTGCAAGTTACCGCAGAAAAGCAACAAGATTAATAAATTCTGATGAGTGTTCTGCCTGAAAGTGCTCACAGAAACTAATTAAATTATAAGTATCAAATTCTCTGATGAAAAAATGGGCAATACAAACAAATGAGAAAGGCAAGACTGGAAAGTACATATACATGACAGAGAGAGAAAGAGACAGAATGGGAAACTCTGGAAGGCAGGAAGATGAGTTTGGAGGAAATGCTTTGAAGCCATTTCAAAAAACTGTTAGAGTAACAGATATCCTGAATAGTGGAACACTACACGCATCAACAATGATCACCAGCTACCAATTCAAATGCATGAATGTAAAATGGCAGCTGCTTTCACAATCAAAAATTCAAAGCATAGACAAAGGTATAAACAAGATATATGAAGAGATTGTGTGATTCAAATCAATTCCGGGCATGCTTCTCTTTACTAGAGATAAGTGTCAATAAGAAAGCAATATTTTGCAGATTATAACATGCATATGTATCAAATAATATGAATTACTAATGAACAAAAATATTAATTTCACTTTTCTACTATCTGTTGACTGGTGCTTTGGTAAATATCATGCTAATCATGAATGACTTCACACACGCTACCAAGTACTATACCTCAAGAACCTCTCAGATGGCATCTTTCAATTTTGCTCTTCTGAATATCAAAGCTTATAGTCCGGTAGAGAAAGCAGCATGCATTGTAGCTAGAAAGAGAGAAAGGAGAGGAACATTAAAATTCAAAGCATAAACAGCCTCAGCCTTAAAGATCAATACTTTCAGGACATGTAATTCAAAAGCAACATTCTTTAATTCTTCTATTGCGGAACGACATAACCAGTCAACTAAAGAGCTACAGTCAGCCCAACATTTTGAACAGGTACATTACAATGAAGGTTAGTAGAATTGCTTCATATGAAGAACGTTCAACATGAGCAGGCAATGCACGCTTGCAGCCCAGAAAGCCAACCGCGTCCTCGGCTGCATCAGAAAAAGCATGGTCATCAGGTCCAGGGAGGTGATTCTGCCCCTCTACTCTGCTCTTGTAAGACCCCATCTAGAGTACTGCATCCAGCTCTGGAGCTGCCAACATAAGAAGGATGTGGACCAGTTGGAGAAGATCCAGAGGAGGGCCATGAAGATGCTCAGAGGGCTGGAGCACCTCTCCTATGAGGACAGGCTGAGAGAGTTGGGGCTGCTCAGCCTGGAGAAGAAAAGGCTCGGGGGGAGACCTGATAGCGGTCTTCCAGTACCTAAAGGGGGCCTACAGGAAAGATGAGGAGAAACTCTTCAGCAGGGCCTGTGTTGTGATAGGACAAGAGGTAATAGTTTTAAGATAGAAGTGGTAGATTCAGATTAGATAAAAAGAAAAAAAAAAAAAAATGTTTACACTGAAGGTGGTAGAATACTGGAACAGGTTTGCCCAGAGAGGTGGTGGATGCCCCATCCCTGGAAACGTACAAGGCCAGGTTGGACAGCGCTCTGAGCAATCTGATGTGGTTGGAGATGTCCCTGTCCTTGCAGAGGGGTTGGACTAGATGACCTTTAAAGGTCCCTTCCAAGACTAACTATTCTATGATTTTATTGTAGATATCCATGTGTGATCTATGCAACATTTAATTGGTTGGAATAGGCTTTTAAGTTCAAACTTTGTATTCATCAGTACCAAAAGGAGACACTCAACAGTTAACTTGACTGGTAAACAGAAAAGTTTTAACTAGATCCTTAAACAGCCTAAGTCCTACACCAGAACTGTTAATACAGAAATAGTACCTGTAACTACTACACCACTACAATATCTGTATAAATGTCAGCATTACCCATACTAGTCCAAAGAATGCTAGAGTAAAAATTCCTTACTCCACCACAGTTGTGAATATGGACAGCCAAATCAAAGGTTTGAACTCTGCTGTTTGGAGATAGAGTAGCAAGAAGCAACTCACCTCAGATATGCAGAATTCCTTGTATCATAAACCAATGTATTATTACTAGAAAATAGGAATATTACCTTAAGGGTGTGCCTGAGCATTCAGCTAAACTAAATGAGAACTCTTACAATAATCAAGCCTATGCAGATATACTTAAATGGGATATGTAGCATATAAAATATATAATATATATTAAAAATATATTTATACAAAACACTTGCATAAGAATAAAGAACATAGCTTATTGGTTTTCTAGCCATTGTCCAAGTCTAAAGCAATCCACCTTGATATCACATCTGAACAAAGTTACTTTTTCAGTCTTAGGGGACCAGAACTTAACATTTTCCTAAGTATGAATGTAAAAAAGTCATTCTTCTCCTAGGAACAAATTACAGAATAGAAAAAAAAAAAAATATCTCGGATGCCTTCAAACAGCTTGACAACATTTTCAAAGGGGCTTTCATCAAGGTTTGCAAACGATCTCTAGCATACATCTTGTTTTTTTCCATGTTGTTGGACTTGTTTTCCTGCCACTCTCCAATCAGATCCAGAGGCACCTCAAAACATGGGTCTAACTGAGCCCTGGAGTGCACACAGGATACTAAGGATTTTATTTCTGTCGCTCTCATGATCCAGAGTCAGCACTACCAGAAATATAGCTCAATAAACTGTTAAGCTTCTGAACACAATCACCCAGAATTTCAGCAGGCTAACCTCATTCCTACTTATCACAGCACTGCAGAAATAAGTATTTTTGTGAGGATAAACTCCTCTTAAAATAGTAGAGTTCAATTCATATTTTTATAAACATGAGTAGGAAACTTTCTTCCTTGTCTTCTCCAATGTTCCAATTTTTTAAATCAAGATATGTCCAACAGTTCTGATATTGCCAGCTGCAGGTAGGAAATCCTACACCAGCAAACTCCTTGGCCCACAAGAAAAAAAAAAAAAAAAAAAAAAACCCCAAACAACAAACAAAAAAAAAAAAAAAAGACCACACACAAAAAAAACCACCACCACCAAAAAAAACCCCCAACAAATAGCAGTGAAAGCAAACAGGAGAAGGGCCAAGATCTGGAGGGAAAAGTGTTCTTTCTAAAATAACTAAGGCATATGCTTCAAAGAACATCCAGACAGTCCAATACAGAGTTCAATGTTTTGCCCAGAAAAATTGATCTTTCCTAAATTTTGCCATACGCCCTTTCTCTTCCCAAGTGCCACCATAGCATGCCTCATTTTTTTTTATCTACATTATATATGCAAAATACTATAAGAAATCACTACTGCACTGCTTTTTTCAACAATACAGAATTACTTAACGCAGCTCAAAATTTGTAATAATTGGAAATTGTTTTTTGTTTTTGTTTTTAGAGAATAAAAAGAGGCACTTTCACATGTTGCATGGATGTGCTGTGCCAAGACAGTTACAAAATCCTTTGTACCAAGAACTTTTATATCTTTTATATAGTTTACATAAAGAAGATGGATCCAGCTAACTGTCATTGGTACTTAAGGAAAGTCTTTGCATTAGAATGCTTAAGACATACTATTGTCTTTCTATTTAACTACTTTAATAATTAAATCGGTTTAAAAGATTAGTTTATAAATTTAAAGATAAGACTTTTGGTTTAAATGGAAAACTTTAATTCCACCTAAATCCTTCTGTTCTACTGAAATACTCCATTATGTTGGAGATTAACAGGAAAAATATAGGGCAAACAGAAGCCACTCACTAGATTTTAGGATTGAGAGACACGCTAAGTTTGCCATAAAGCATTTTTTTTGCATATTATCTCTTTGAGACATTCACTTCTTATAAAGTTTATGAGGAAGATCACTAACCACTCATCCTACTGTATTTTACAACTAACTTTTATTTTCTTATTGCTTCATTAGTTTGTTCATAACCTAGAAAAGCGCAAAAATTAAAAATCTGCAAATAAAAAAAAAAAATAGTAATGACTCAGTACTGAAAGACTATAACAATAATTTGGTGAGGAATGGGAGGAGACTAGTAGTTTTCCATGAAAACACAGTATATCTAGGGATTTCAAAGAGAAGCAATGCTAAAAAAAAAAAAATCATACTGTCCACACAAATTATTATGTCCAACTAATATATCAAGATAGTGTTTGTTCTGGCAGCCTCACAAAATGTCAGAGTCTCTATACATGTTTTTGTCTTAGTCTTACGATGCAGCAGAGTAAAAAGTAGGGTGGTTTTCATTCTCAGGAGATCTTGGAGCAGTGCGCCACTCTGCTGCATCCATCACATAATGTCAGGCTATGCTTCTACTCTAATAAAAATTGGCAATTTAGAATTATTTGTTCAAAGATTGTTAAAAAATAGTATTTAAGCAAGCAGTATTTCTTCCCTTTATTTATTTAATTACAATATTATTTTGCAAACACTAGACAAAATGGTTTGTTTCCAAAAAGTATCTACTGGCAGAATGTATGTGTCCTTTTCCAGAAAACTCTCTCATTCATTTTAGTTAGTTTAATCTTGAAGAACCAATACCACATTCAAGGTTTGCACAGAATGCATCTAAGGCATTGAGAGAATTTCAGTTACACTTTTTCTCATAAAAAACTCAATGAGTTTTTTCCTTGTATTATATCGAAATTAATTGCAGGAAAAAAAGTATTGATGATACTACATGCCAACAAAATATGAATTAGGTTAAGGGGGGAGTTGAAGTTAAAAAAATAACCCAAACTTCACATTCATTTAAGTTTACCACTGAAAATAATAAAATGTCACAAAATCCACTATTTTTTCCTCCCAAGTAACAAGCTTTTTTTTCCAGCTCACATATCTAATTTTATAGAGGACATAAGTCACATCATCACAGAACTAGTTAATTATCTGCATAAACAGGCTCTGTATTTCAGATTTATAAATTTGCCTAAGAAATATTTCCCCCCCCCTCTAGTCATGCTTGCTTTGTCTTGCAAACTAGTAAAAACATATATTCATAATGGAAACTATAGTATATTAAGAATGCCTGAAAATACGCAGCTTTTCTGCATAATTCAAGCTTCTATAAAATAAATACCATTTTGTCAGTTTCATCAATAATTTTCATATGGCTTCATGTAAAGAACAACTCAGTTTACAATTATCCTCAATGTGAACTCACTCACAGAACATAAGTGTTATTTTTGTTAATAAGTCAGAAATTAAGTGATTTGAAAATCACATTTTAAATGTGTTCTTATTACAAAAAGAAAATAGTGCTTGACAAGACATGAGTTCTCTCTACTTTACTAAGGCAATTCTGTCTGAGGCAGCAGTTACTAAATTATCTCACTCCCCACAAGATGCTCAATCCTTTCCTATCCTCTGAGCCCCAGTCTGGGCATAGGGAAAAACAAGAGGTCTATTGCCTACCTAGAAGTTAGAAAACTCAATTTCAATTGAGCTGTAGAGATTACTTAACCACTGGTCCTTGGCTTTAGCAGTTTACAGAGGAAGATCCTCTTCCACCTGGGCTGAACTGCTCTTTCCATCCATCTGCTGCCCTCTTGGCTGCTTCCAGTTCTAGGTAATGCATTGCGCTGCTGTGAGAGAAATAAGAGTCTGCCTTTTCCAGACACTTGGCAAGACTGACAAATTGTCATTTGAGAAAAATCAAAGTGACGCACAGGCAGCTACCACTTCACAGAGTTCAGCTTAATACAATATTCGAGAGATATGGAAAGATGCTTTTGTAGACAGAAAAGATCCTCATGGCCAGTACCAGCCTTCTTTAAAAGGCAAGTCAGAAAATTACACAGCAACTGATGCGCTTTCCCCTCACTAAAGAAAAAAGCGTAACTGCTGCAACACAAAATTTGAGCCAAATATCTTCCAAACAGCTCACCATGATCCACACAGCTATCATACATAAATCTTCTCTGCAACCAGATGTGACATCCCTGCTCTCTTCTGATGATCCACATTTGGAGTGAGGTAGAAGAGCAGGCTGCCGAGAACCCCTGGGGATATCTTCCAGTGGAAGAAAGCAGCTACTGCTTCACTTGCCACAACAGCACCTCCTGCTTCAGACCCACTCATGGTGACAGACAGACTGGTGTGCCTTTCTGGGGAGATTTATGTTCTTCATCTCCTAATAAAGGATGTGGTGAGAAAGTTTGGGAACCGCGGAGTCCTTCACATGAGTACCATTTAAGAAAGCTTTCACATAGTTAATCACTAATAAGCTTGCTGATCTTCTATTTACCATTAAACTTCACAGAATGGGACTGCATTATTTAAGTATTACTCTGCCTATAAACTCCTCTAGTGTGTGAGAAACCCTCTAATTTCTCCTTTAATTTTTTATTTTGAATTGGGAAAGCCACTCATTTATCTATTTCCACATTATCTAGAACAATATTGTCTATCAAAAATCTACTTTAAATAAGCAATTTTAACACTCATTCAAACCAGCCAGTCAAACCCTGAGGATTTAAGTAAAGATTTTTATCTCATTTCACGTATGTAGTTTTCAGTTATCCTCCTAAACAAAGGTTGTCTAACTTGTCAGTAACTATTAAAATTGTTGATTTGAACAACTTCTCACTAAATTTGTTTTTTATGAGTACAGAAAATGTACCTTTCCAGTCAGCAGTACTTCATTTAGATTTATTAATATTCTTAATTCTGACTCAAGTTATGCATGAAAATGGTGAATCAACACTCCTTTTCAAAATGTGGTGAATCAAAACCACACTTCTTCACTTTAAATTAGAAGAAATAATAACATACACCATATATAAAGCAAGCTAAAGGGATCACAAGCATCACATTACTCTTTCCTGCAGAAAAGCAAAATGTTGAACCAACTAGATATGTCATGAAGATAAAACATTTGACTTGTGAAATGTTATCTTTCCTTTAACAGCTTCAAATACCTGGTGTAAATTTGCTCTTTATTTAAAAGACTCTATTTAAAAAGAAAATGTAAGATTTAGAAATTATGAGAAGTATACTACATCTATTTTCTGCCAGAATGATTTCACAGCACATCCTGAAGGAGACTGTTACGGACGCAGAATAAGGCTGTTAAGATTTACCCGTGGCAATTTTCTGTCCTAGTTTAGACACTTATTCATAGGAGCTTCTGGTTTTGTCTTTCAAGTACTCTGGTTTTAGTAAGTCAGAACAAATCATCTTCCCAAGCTGTACTTCACCTTCTCTCAGAATAAGAGAGAAAATAAAGGACAGCATTATCTTTGGTTTTTTTTTTTCATCAGAGCTCTGCCAAATTAATGTGTCAAAAGGGAAACACTTGGAAACAGCTAAAAAAATAGTTTGGTTGCAAACTTGTTCTTCTGAGTACATTAACACACTTCTCCCACATGCCTGGGAGGTGCTACATTTTCCCCTTTTTGTTAAGATCTTTGAGAATAGAAAGATTTTTCTCATTCCATACAAAAACGTTCAAGAATATCACAACAGTGAGGAAAACTCTGCCACTCCCCAATGTTGTCATTGAAACCATAACTCAGCTCCACTACAAGTTTCTCTTCTCATTCAGCACCTGAGTATAGTGACTTTCAAGAGAAAGTATGCATGATACTGAAAAAAAGAAAACTCAAACACACTTAGATTTAATGAAAACTACAACATCAAGTCAGTAAAAAATTGAAAACCTGGATTTGTTTGGAAAAATAGAAGTCAGTCAAAACAATGCAAGAAAATGTTCAGCAAAATCAATAATAAAGTAAAAACACAATAAGAAAAAATCAAACTGTTACCCCTCTTCTGATTAGTTACCAACTATTTTCTTGTACACTGGAAAGGTCATCGCTATATTCAAGCCATCAGCTACAATCAGTTAGAATCATGAAGTTTATTGTCTATCTCTACCAAATTACCATCTGACTTCACAAATCATGAAGATCTTAAATGACAGAAATAGAAAATGAAACCACAGAGGTAAAGGATGCACAAGCAGAATCACATCTTTATGTCTTTATGGCTTTAGCATCTTCTCTGTATCTGAATATACCAGTAGTCAGAATTATTTTTTCTGAAAAGGCATTCAGACAAAAAAAATGCCGGGTTTATGGTTATCTGTGTAAATTAAGACTTATTTTACCTACAATACCACTTGAGCAAGAGTTTGTTGCATTCTACTGATAAAACCATATGCAATTATGTAACTCAACGCAGTAGCATACTAACCATGAAAGCAAAAAGTTTGCAGTTCTGGAAACCACTCATTTGGAGTCTGATAACTTTCAAGAACACATTTGATACTATTTAACATTTTTCATTTTAAAAAGATCAGTTTTTGACAACTACAATAAGATACCATTATGTACTATAAGCTTCACTTTCCAGAGCCACTCACTGTTGCTATCTTTTAAAGCTATAATTCTTTTGCTACCTGGCAAAAGAAGGTGGCCATTCCTTACACCCGACCCATTTGTCACTGTTAGGGAATGGTTGGGAGAACAATATTATAACTCATTTTCTCATCTTTCTGAAACTTGGGCAACAAATATGCAAAGCATTCTCAAAGTGAAGTATCTAAACCATACACTGAGTCCATAGTCATCATAAGGGGATATGGTGAAAGCTCTGTGGCATTTTAGTTTTAAGGTATACTACTGCTGCCATGAACCTAACTCTTCAGTTATTTTGTCAAAGTTTGCTTTCAAGATTTTTCCTGTAGAGCTAAAGAAAAGAAAAGACAGGGTGACTTAAGTAGTTTGCAACTGAACTTTCATTTGGATTTTCATCAGATTAAAAAAAAAAAAAAAAAAAAAAAAAAAAAAAAAAAAAAAGCCTGTACATAACAGTGCAACCAACTAGCAGTTCTCCAAATATCAGAGTATTACAACAGGACAGTAATAGGCCTCCATGTTTCTATTTTGACAATTTATTCATGTCATACAGTAACTGATCACAAAAATCACTATCAACTACCTCATATCATTAAATTCACATGAAGTTTTTCACATACATTAACAGTCCAAAGAAAACTCTATACGCTTCTTCATTGGAAGTGGTAAGCATAGATAATTTCACCCATATTGATCCTCAAAAGAGAGGCAGCACTTCACCAGTATTAGCAAATTTAACAGTGCCAGTGTGGTTCCATTACCCATATAGCCAGCTAGCCCACATCTGGTCTCCTGTGGCCTCCAAAATAGCATGGTCACATCCAAAGAACTAATTGGGAAAAGTCACTAACTCCCAAGCTATGCCTCAAAATGTTTTAGTAGAGCACTAAATGGCTCGGGTCAAGATCTTGCCGGAGACTGTTGCGATGGTCTACCAACAAGGATGTTTAATATCTGACAGTTTATTCAAGCTCTGGCCTAGAATAGTCCATGCAATGTTACTAGCACAAATGAGGCCTTTGAATTGCCGTATCAAACACAAGTGTTGTGCAAGAACATCTGAAGTTCTAGCAAACTCCTAACATAGGAACCATCATAGGCTGTTTTATAAATGTGTTTTCCTCTATTTGTTATGTTTTGTCTTTCACAAATACATGGAAATGGGGTGGAGGGGCAGGTGAGAAGGGTGGAAGAGATGTGGTTTAGTTATTAGTGAATATTAAAAAAAATTAAAATTTCAAATATGTCATTGGAGATAATTTCTTAATGTATACACTACTATGTAAAATATGCTTTGTACAAAGCTAAAGTTTCCAGTCAAGGACAGAACAGGGCATTCAGAATCTTCCTTTATTACAAAGCTTCTGGCTTCTCCACTTTTTTGGACAGAAAAAAATAATCAGTCATTTAAATCATACACTTATGTACAGAATTCTGCTCTGGAGGAATACAAGTTGCCTTCTAGTCTGCTGCAACATAACTGGCTTACCAAATATTCCTCTACTCTTCAATATAAGAAAACAAAGACATTTGCAAATACCTTTCTGCAGAGAGAACAGGGCATCAAAAGATTTCTGGCAGCTTTAAGTAAATTGGGGAGTCATTCGTCTTGATGATGAAACAGATTTGGACGAGGACAAGTGGAAGATAAAGAGAGGGAAAGAAGACATAAGAGGAAACAGAAGATTATAAAGGAGCAAGCTGGTGATGGAGACCAGGTAAGACAGCTGCAGTTGCTTCTTGGTTTTCCTCTTTTGCAAAGAGGGAGGGGAAACAGCGGAATAGCATACAATGCTAAAATCAGATCAGTATGTGGGCAAAATAGAGGAGAAGTCATGGATTTGTCTAGAGTGTGATCACAAGAAGAGAAGCTGTAAGTCAGCTGGGAATAATTCTAATCACTGGGCAAGAACCCTGAATGCTCAGTTCAGGAGTGAAGACTGGAAGGCACAGAGAGGAAACACAAAAAGCCAAGAGCAGGGAAGATCCTGGCCCAAAACCTTCATGTAGCACAAAACCATCAGATTTTGAAGAACATAATCAAATGAATCAACGTCTGCTGAAGCCCATTCCATCCAGATTTTATTATAGAAATCAAGACCACCAAGTTTTGCATCTTTTTTTGTGGAAAAGTCTCTACAGAACATTTGCCTTCACTTTCTGCTGACTGTGCTGGATTATACTGAATAATACCTGATAGTTTATTCAGGCAACAGAGCTCAGTGCTAATGGTTCCAATTATGCTGTTGTTCCACGCAGTCAGTACAGCTCTCCTGGATTTTTTTCTTTAGTTTACCTTTTAAAAGTGTTAAAAGGTTACCTGCTCATGAAGCTAAGAATGCTAGAAAAGGCAAAAGGCTAAGTGCTCCAATACCCAAATTGAACTTACTATGATCATCTTCCTACAAGAAAAGGTATGGGTATTTCTAATTTCAACACTTTCTAACATGTGAATGTTTGATCAAAAAAAAAAAAAAAACCAAAGTTAAATTCTTCTTATGACTTACATTTTTATTAAAAATAAAGTCAATAAGGGGTAACAACATTAGGAATACACATAAACACATAAACACTCCCCTAGGGCTTTTTTTCGACACTTAGATTACACTGAAACTTCTATAAGCCTGGTTAACACCATTCTAGCATTAACTCTTATTACAGTGATGCCTGTATTACTTTTGAGCTGCACGCTGCTTTAAGCATAGAAAGAATTTTCACGTGTAAGTAGGGGTGACAGGATCTGAAGTTTGCTAGAGCTTTGAAATAGATCCATCTGATCTAGATATTTTCCTTACAACTAACTTAGAGTGATTAAAGCACTTCTACACTGAAAAGCCAGATTTTATTAAAACAGAGAATTCTAGTTCGAAAGAGAAAATCCAAACTAATTAGATGACTAGAATAAATAAGACTTACAGACAAATGTATTTCTGGCCATTGTTTGTAGGTCAGAAGTAGGGGGAGAGAATGGAGAAGGCTGCTCATCTCCAGGTTTTATTACACGCTGCAATCAAGAAAGCCATAAACAGTGACATCTGCAGAGTCATCTCCACTTTTTGGGATTATCCTCTTTCAGTCACATAGAGCCTGACAGGCATCTGCTCCCTGCTCCTCTCATTGGTCTCTCACAGTATTGTCCCTTGCACTGAAAGTTCACAGCTCCTTGCTGCACTTCTCTTTTCCTGCCAGATCCATCTTTCAGGTGGAAGTTCTCCTTCCAGGATCATAAGCAGCACCAGGAAAGGGTTGACCACTTACGTCACCTTCCATCAGCCCCACACACTAATCACATACCGTCTGTTCTGTAATGGGAAGTCATTTAATTATCCTTCAATAGTAAGTGGAAGAAAGTTTCCCTCCAGAAGTTTTCTCTCCTCCACTTTGTAGCAGACTATCCTGATTATTAGTACTACATTTTTGAAACATGATACCGTTCAGAAAGACATAATCTGACAGGGTTTACAGGACAGACCAACACTTGACTTTTTTTCTTTCCAGGAGAAAGAAACAGCTGTGAGATTTTGTAGAGGAGTCTTCTGGCATGAGTTATATATATGTGAACATACTGACACTGTCACAGTTAAACATGCAGCAGTAACTGCAAAGATGGCTCATATATGTTGTAATTCTATGCTCACCTTTAAGAAGAAAGCTGTAAAGTCTTATCAGAGGTGAGGGAAAACGAGACAGAAGAAGTATATACGAGTCATCTTCAATACTCCTTGCTGTATAGCAGTTACCATCTCAAAAAACTGTGATCTGGGATATGCAAAATCTGAGCTTTAGAACTTGCACCAATACATCTACAACAGTAACTTCTTTTAGCTCTCTTTCTTTAAGGCTTTCAGCATACTTTAACTATATTCTTTTATTCCAAGTTTTCATTAAACCATCCAAAAGTTTGATTCAGAAAGCACTATGGTTACAGATTAACAGAACATTAAGCCTATGTCATTCTGGAAGGACACTGGTTTCCCTAGCTACAATCCCCTACTTGCTATCCCCGAGACAGACTGTTTCTTCCAGCCCTTCATCCTTTTCTATACTGCCAAAAACCCCAAACCCAAAAACCCCAAACCCAAAAACCCCAAACCCAAAAACCCCAAACCCAAAAACCCCAAACCCAAAAACCCCAAACCCCTATTGTTTAGAAAAAAAATAGAATTTCCATCATCTACACTATTTCATTACTGTAGATCACTTTATGTCTTTAATTCGCTGTCTGTAACATTTACACAGTTACTGCTCTCTCTATAGCCTTAACTAGCTAAGCTGGAAAAGAACACAAATAAAGCCTGATCTGGGATAGGGAAAGCAGCATGGAAGAAGTTAGAGGGATTTTTTTGCACCCCGTAGTCAAGAATCTGCAGGACTTTCGCTATATACGCAGGGCTACACAAAGTTTTAAGTGGACAAAGGAAGCAAAACCAATTTAACAAAGACAGAAAAATTTCCTAGTTCACTTTTAACTCAGGATGGGTATCAAGTGACAGATTTACTAGCGGAACTAACTGTGAGCACAACCTGCTATAGTACGTGAGCTTCTGAAGCATTAAGACAGTTGGGAACGGTGCAGTTCCCACCCACTGCCAGGGAAAGCTGTGGTTCACAGATCTGCTGGGAACACAAAGCAAAACATCAGGACACCTGAGCTCTTATGTAGGAAAACAGCTGAATGCTCAAATTGATGGTAGAGTTAGTGCATTCCTTTCCTCCAAGGATTCATTTGCACAAAACATCTAGACTACATACCAGCATATTTTATTTTTTTGAAAGAGGAGATTTCTTGTTTTCTCTTGTCCTCTGCTCAACATAGGATCCACTTCTAACACAGATTTTATTCCGTGTTCCAGATCAGCTACCTAGAAAATGTTCTGACATTGACCACTGTCACTAATACATTAATGTCAATCCAGCAAATAACAATTCCTCTCAGAGCAGAAAGGACACACCAGGTAGGGAGGGGAGATGACAGGAAATACAGCCTAAAAAGACTCATTTTGAGGCTGCATATGATGCATTTTATAGTGTGAGTCATGTCTTTGACAACACACTTAAAGAAACCCACTTTAAGATAATACCTTGTACTCCTGATCACTCTAATTAAGCTTATCATTTAGGTTACTAGAGAGACATTTGAGTTCTTGTCTCCAAACATCAAACTTCAGTGCGCTCAACTCTTTTTCAGAGACAACCCCAGGATTAATAGTTAAAATCCTTTGGGTACATAGACAGATTGGATGGTTCAATGGATTTTTTGTAAAACTTGTATAAATTCCCAAGCCAGATCTGACTAGCATTAGCTGTCGATACATTTGGCAGTCAAAAGACAGATCAGTTATGACGACAGCTCTAGAAACTGCATCATCTTCTGTCATGTCTCAGTCAACAACCTCATCTCAGTAATGGAAATGTGTAGAAGTACTCAGAGTGCAGACATATTCTAACTGGAGAGCTCCGAACAGATATATTTTATATTAACTCTGCTTTTAAACTGACCAAACAAGAAGTACACTCAAATCTCCCATTTCCTTAATACTTGTGCACCAGCCTGTACATGAAACTTGTATTACAGTCCTGTTTCCAAAACATCAATTCAACACTCTGGTTCCAGTTCCCAGGACAGAACCAGGTCTCCCTATCCCTAGGACACCACCTTCATCACTGGCTTATGGATATCTATTTGTACTCACTGTCCTTCTGACCCAAAGCTTGCATTCTTAGTGGGACAATAAACCACAACAGAAGAAGGGAAACAAGAATAACCCCATGTGTACCTAGTGCTGCCTCTAGTCTGATAGTTATTTTACTCTTTGTAGGAGGTGTGAGGAACAGTTTTGAATGCCCATCACAGCAAAGACAATTGAACTCAGATCCATTATTAGGTGAGTATGGCATTAACAGTTCTTAGATTATTAGAAAAAACCAAACCAAATCCCCCCGCAAAAAAACCCACCACCCCCAAACCCCCCCCC
>JAAGAY010147421.1:0-81905 GCA_011801015.1 Ardeotis arabs
CCACAAAGATGATAAGAGGGCTGGAGCACCTTTCCTATGAAGATCTGCTGAGAGAGTTGGGGCTGTTCAGCCTGGAGAAGAGGAGGCTCCAGGGAGACCTGATAGCAGTCTTCCAGTACCTCAAGGGGGCCTACAAGAAAGACGGGGAGAGGCTGTTCAGTAGGGCCTGTTGTGATAGGACGAGGGGTAATGGTTTTAAAATAGAGGGAGGTAGATTTAGATTGGATATTAGGAAAAATTTTTTCATGATGAGAGTTGTAGAACACTGGAACAGGTTGCCCAGAGAGGTGGTGGATGCCCCATCCCTGGGAACATTCAAGGCCAGGTTGGATGGGGCTCTGAGCAACCTGATCTAGTGGGGGATGTCCCTGCTCCTTGCAGGGGGGTTGGACTAGATGACCTTTGAAGGTCCCTTCCAACCCTAACCATTCTGTGATTCTATGATTCTATGATTCTATTTCAACCCTCCCTGCAAGGACCAGGGATATCTCCAACTACATTAGGTTGCTCGGAGCCCTGTCCAACCTGGCCTTGAATGTCTCCAGGGATGGGGCATCCACCACCTCTCTGGACAACCTGTTCCAGTGTTACATCACCCTCATTGTAAAAAAATTTTTCCTTATATCCAGTCTGAATCTACCTCCCTCTATTTTAAAACCTTTACCCCTTGTCCTATCACACCAGGCCCTGCTAAAGAGTTTCTCCCTGTCTTTCTTACAATCCCCCTTTAGGTACTGGAAGGCTGCTATAAGGTCTCCCAGGAGCCTTCTCTTCTCCAGGTTGCACAGCCCCAACTGTCTCAGCCTGTCCTCATAGGAGAGGTGCTCCAGCCCTCTGCTCATCTTTGTGACCCTCCTCTGGACTCGAGGGTCAGAGGTACTCTAATATCTATGGCATTCTTTGAGGTTCTCTCTTTCACAGTGAAGTGAAAACAGTGATCTGGTGAAACTAAATGAGAATTTTCCTCTTGAAATTGCTCGGCCTGTGACTCATGATATATTGATTAATCACCCCGATTGGGCTACTGAAAGATTTTAAGCAAGCAAATAACAAAATAATGAATTGCAAATAGTACAGTTTTATTGCATAAAATCGTTATACATCCTTTTTTTCCTGGTGTGCTGAGCATCCCAGCTGACTAATTTGACACTCTTTTTGGTGCTTTGCCTCCCCTACCTTTCAGCAGTGATCAATCTGTCCATAGTGGGTTTCTCTGTTGGGAGGGACCATCATTTTGAGGCTGTATTGAAGTGCCTATCAATGTGAGCTCTGCTAAAAAAAAAAAATAGGTGAGCAGCATACTGTCAGTCCCTTGAAGTGAACAGGGAGCAAGAAGGCTGATACATCTGGGCAAACTGAGCTGCACTGCAGAATAACAAGGAGATGGGTAGATTCCTTTTGCTACACATAACTCACTGCTGCAGTGCTTTCCCTTTCATTTATTTAGCTATGTTTGCTCTCAAGCACATCTGTGCTACTGCCATTTTTCACCTCTGTTTATTTATCAGTATAAGGCATATATATGATATTCCTCTTACTCAAACTGAGAGTGGCACTGAAAACCTTTCTTTCATGTAGCAAGATACACAGAGTGCTTTGAAGGTCTTTCAGTGAGACAGGTGTAGTGATCTAAGACTTTAAGGCACACAGAGCACTCAAGGACACAGGTTGAAATTCTGGTCTCAGCCTTGAGCTTTGCTTTTACATGTTCTTGTCAACTGTTTTTTAGCTGCCTTCCAGTTTTGAAGTTGCTGATATAAGATGATCGTGCTTCCTACAGTCTCTCAGTAGTGCCCAAAAATTGACAGACTTACCAGAGAGAAAGAAGTGCAGGCAAAACTAAAAACACCAAAAAAACCCAACTAATGAACTAAACAAGACTCTAAAACTTTGAGATTCTGATGTCTCCCATAATGGCAGTTGTGAAGCTGGTTCAGTCTTTAAAAAGATCTATCAGGAGTCTCCCAGCCTTGTGTAGTGGTCCCTGTAGACCACTGCAGAAGCCACAATTGCGGTTGCATGAGTTTGCCTTGGTATACGTTTATGTTGTTTGCCTTGTTCACGCTCCGGTTTGGCTGAGTATTGCTTCTGCCACAGGGTACACAGTGAAGTTGCGCAGTCATGACCAGTTTCAGTGTGCTGGGAGGGAAGCGTGGCTCCTGCCAGCCTCTAGACCCTCTCTGCTAGCCCACTTGGGAGAAGGGTCACAAGCGGTTGTGAATCACTTCTGTAAAATTTGGGCTGAATCATTAAAATCTGGCAGCTGCATGCATCACCATATAGTTAATGGGAGGTTTGAAAAAAGGCTTTTACATGAACGTAAGGGTGATTATTTTTCCTTTGACTTGTAAATAAGCTTGCACATTGCTCTGACTTACAACACAGCTATTCCTGGTTCTTATTCGTTACATCTCATTATGTCTTGTACTTTATTTTACATTCCTTGAACTTTAACTTTTTCCAGAATGTAATTAACGTGCTTCTGGCAAGCATTGGTGTATCATTATTGACATATTTTAAAGTAAGCTCATTTCTCATCTTCTCATTGCTTCTTTGAATCTTTTTTTTTTTTTTTTCCTATGGAGAGAGAACATTAGGTCCAATTCCTAAAGGATGTAACCTAGATACCGAGGGTGCGCATTTATCTGCTGTTTGTCTATGCAGAACTCTAATCCTAAATATAAATACTCATCTGTTAGTTATTTGCATGCATGAATGATGGTGCATGCATCTACACAAAGCTCCTTTTTTTTTTATTTTTCTTTTTTCTCTCACCACTCAAGTTGGGGAAGAGCTCTGTGATGCTGAGTTACCATGGAGTGGAAAAGGAATAAAAGAATCTGTGCTTTTTTTTGTCAGCAAGAACAGTAAGAGCTGGAAAAAGCTTAATTCATTTATACCAATTATACACTGATTGTATTACTGATTTATACTGTTCTATTTCTTCAGTTTGGGATTGGTTTTTTGGCCTGGAGAGCACACATTTTTGTGGGTTTCCCTTTCTTATGGCACAATTCCGTTGTTTTGGGGAGCTAGGACAACCGCAGCACCGGGACTGGAAAAGGTTAAAAATAGCCACAAATTAAAGCATTCTCACTTTTTTTAAGGCCCAGCTTTTCTAAGAGAAAACTATTTCTTGAAAAGATTCTTGACTGATATTTCAGTTGTATGTAGGTTGTGATGTAGAGTACCAGTTTAATTAGCTTGTAACTGAAAGCTAAGCTGTTGCTTGAGATGTTTATTCTGACAAACCTCAGCCTCATAGTCTAGGTTCATATTGGTCACAGAAGTTGAAAGAATGATCTTTTGATTCTGATGTGCTGGAGGCCTAAGAACCATGCCTTGTAAACTTGGTGGTAAGACTTCTTCAGGATATATATTTGGTCTCATATCAATATGGTTAAGCCTGTGTGAGCTGTGATGCAGGGGACAGATATCTGTGAGAGAGAATGGGGACTGCCAAATCATAAATGGATAAATTATTGCAGTACTTGATAACAGTTAAGCTATAAAATAAGAGAACAAGGCTACCATGTAAGATAATTGTAATGTATGATACAGGTAATGAAGTACCAAAGCCACAGTAGAGTTTGATTACTTAAAGGAAATCAATTAAATCTGCCAGGATTGCTAGTGCCATCTTGCATTGGGAAAGCAATCAAAGCACAGTCCCAGTGTTAAATGAACAGCGGTCAGTTAATTGTAAACAGTGAGCAAGAAAAAGGTCTAAATTGTCTCCACAGATTATTTACCTGGCTTTTTATACAATATGACAATTACAGGTTTATAAGAGTGTTTTGTGGATTAGCTCAGAACACCCTGAAATTCTCCAGTCACGTCCCTTTTGGGCTGCAGTTAGTGATTGCTCTTGTGGCATGGAAATTTTCTTAAAAAGCTTTCAACTCTGTAGCGTGGGGAAGAATCAAAATCAAAGTGGGATTTACAAAGTACCTGTTCTGTTGAAGCTAGCTATTACCTTTGTCTCAGCATCTTAGCTTCTAAAAGATGTGACCTTTGCAAATGAAGAAATAAGGCATATATACAAGAGAAGAGGCAGAAAAGGATTTATGGTGGTGCATGTGCATGCATTTTGAAAGTTTTAAAGGTTTCTTCATTCATTACCTTCCTCAGTGTCTCCTTCCAAAGCACAGACAGTTTAAGTGGGGCTTGTTTTTGTTTTTAGATTTAATGAAAGCTAGAGACTGCATGGTGAAATACATGCTTGCAATAATGAGGTAACAATATCAAGGCACTGTAAAGTGCTACAATAGTACCTTGTGCTATTTAGTGTATCACATGTGCTTGAATTGGTCTGAGCCTTTCTGAATATCATTGCACCAACGCATTCAGATGTCAGTGGAAGAATCACTGCAAGGAGGCCCCTGGGCTCTCCGTGACATCTGGGACCTGGGGCTGTCCCTTCCTGAGGCACAGCTAGGACACAACAGATGTTCCACTACTAGATCTCGCACACACAGAACAATGGATTTCCCTCCCACAACCTGTCTTCATCCCCCACAATACAAAATGGCTACTATTCTGTCACCCAAACCAGTAATGCAGTAGTGCTAATACTTGCTTTTTTTTCTTCCCACCTGTGTCAGGCTCCAATCTTTATGGTTATTTTTTTTGCTATCCATTGAAGAACTAGCTCTCTGTCTTTATCAGTCAGGAACCAGAGCCCAGATAACTCCTCCCAGCCCCCTTGTAATTGCTGCAAGATGCTGTCTTTTGGCTTTCTTGATACCTTTGCCCACACTGTACTAGTCCACTGACAATGTGGAAGTGAAGCTTTTTTCCCCCTTCTATTCCCATGCTGTGGAATTTCAGATCTTGTCCTTCTACTTAAGGCCCTGTAAAAATCCATGTTTGCTCAAATCTCCAACCTGATTACTTACAATTCTGTCTTTACTCCATTTTTTCTCACTCATCCATAATCATAGTCTGTGCCCTTTTCTATTTTGTCTTATGTTTGGAGATTGGCTTTTCAGGTTGAGCTTGATAAGTCATTGCACTTTTGTCACTGATATTCCTTCTTAACACTTACCACTTCCATAAAGCCACCAAAAGATGCATCTCTATAAATGAAACCCTCATTTCTAGTTGAACTTCCCTGTGCTTGCCTGACAGCAGAAGCCACATGATCTTGTTCAATCTTGTCCTGCCTTCTCTTTCTTACTCACACTGACTACATCCCCATGGAAAGCTGGCAGTGAGCTCTCTGAGGCAGCGCTTGTGACACGCGTGAAAACCATAACATAACTGGCAAGTACGATTTTGTGTACTAAACATAAGTATTTATTTTAAAACAAAATAAATGAAATGGAAAAGAAAGCAGCTGAGTGTATTGTGTAACTAGTGCAACAAAGGGATTTTAGGGAGTACTGAATCTGTACACCACCATTTGCGCAATAACGATAGGGTTGTTTTCTATGTGAGAAAGGCCTTGCTTACCTGGAGGATGTTTTGCATTAGCCACCTGATTTAGTATCCACACTCCTAAACAATCCTACTTCTGAATGATGTCCTGGATTCAACAGGATGTTTCTCACTTGGCTCTATTGTTGTTACACTCATTAGACTCAACATTGAGAGGCAGCCTGGGATAACAGTGGAATATGGTTTCATGAACAGAGAGTGGAACAGAGACGCTTGTGGGATACCTTAAAAACAAGTAAAAATATTCTGAAACACAAACAACATAATATCATATTCCAGCTGTGAATGTTTGTGGTGTTTGTGTGATTTGGTAGAGATTAGAGGCTATGTGATAATGGGCTGGGAAGTAGGCAGTGGTATTTTTAACAAGAGGTTAGTCCTAAAACTCTCTGTGTGCATTAGTGGAAAGAAGTGGTATCAAGCTGGTGAGATCTGCTGATGGTTTTTCATTTCATTAAGCCTTGTTTTACATGCATGGATCTTCAGAAATGTTAATTTCTGCTTGACCCCACCTGTGGGTGGATATGGGAATACAGGAAACTCTCCTTGCTTATTCCCTTTTCCCCCTTTTTCTCCCCTACAAAGCCACGCACTGCTCTCTGGATTATTCCAGAAGAGGAGCAGTCCTCCCCTCTCACCTGTAGTTTCGTGGCAAGTTGATGAGATGTATGAGAGAGTAGCTCAAGCTATTCACTATTTGCAATTCCTCCATTTGCCAGGAATGTTTTCTGCCCATCTTGGATACAATTTCTCTCAGCATAGGCCTGTATGAACTCTCTACAGTCTGTCCGTGCAATGAGGATATATACTAATTTCTCCACAATTATGTGCTTTTGTAGTGTGATAATGAATTCAGATAGCTGCTTTGTGGCAAAATCCAAGCTGAAGTCAAGTGGTCCTCACCTTGACATAGCTAGGTTAAGTTAATGTTTTGTCCTCTCAGCTACAGTTGACCTCAGGCAGCTATGTTAAGATGATATCTGAATAGCTGATTTTCTTACTAAAAGAAAGTTCCAGCTAAGTCAGGTTAGTTGTCTTGCTGTCAAATAGCCAACTTTTTTTCTGGCAATGAAAATATAAACTCAATGTACTGACAGTACTCCATCAGATGGAGTGAGGGTGGTGAAGGTAGAAGCCTGTGTTCTTAAGAAGGGAGCAGAAAGTATCCCATTTGATTATGTGTTGAAGGGTGGGTGGTTTGGTGTGGTTTTTTTCCTTTTTTTTTAAAAAAAAAAAAATAAATTTCCTCTGAGCTGATTCTGAACATTTTCTTGTGATTTCTGTTTGTCAGTATATTAGTTGGGAAATCCTGACAGGTGCTATGCACAGGGACAGAACCTACCTGGATGATTTGATTCATGATTCTGGAGAAGTTAGATGTGAATAATTTGTTTGTAGATATTTGCCTATCATCTTTATTATCTCCTGAAAAAGGTCTAAAAAAGTCTCCTCTATGCCCGTGTATGTTTGTATTTCCTGCATTTTATCCTCTTATGGAAGAAATTACTTTTTTTTTATTTTGCATTTGTACAATACCTACTACAGCAACCTGATGATTTCTGGTTAGAATAGAAATTGTGGCAGTACTAATGCTTATAAAAATAATAGGGAGTTGTAAGGAGGCTGAACAATTATTTTACAATTTCCTGTGTTGTAGCATACTACACAGAAGCAGAAGTCCATTTGACTGAACCTTATAGCTCTTTTTAGTGTGTGATAATTATTTTCTTGGATGACCTTCTCACTGTTTTGGGGTTGTTTTTTTTTTTTTTAGCTTATGCTTTAAATTTTAGTAGCAATAAGCAACTGTGATCATGGGTCTTATGATGCTCGGCAAAGTTAACAATAGCAGGATTACTAGTGTGGTCAAGATTGTCATGTTCCCTATGTACCTTGTATTGGTAGAGGTGACTCATGCTAAAACTAAGGCACCGATGGCATGAGTGCTGGTGTAAAACAAGTGTAGGTGTAAAACAAGATATGGTGGAAATTCTCATAATGTGCATTCTTAGCAGGCAAACAAACAAAGGCTGAGATTAAGAATGATTGATGTGGCTTTAGGGTGGGATTTTTGGTTTGTGTTTTGTTTTTGTTTTTGTTTTTTTTTCCAGAAGAGACCTGAAACAAGGAGAGGTTAAACAACGTGCACAAAGTCATACAGAAACAGGAACCTGTTACAGAGTCAGGAACTGAGTGGAGCTCTTCAAGTTTTAGGTATCTGTTTGAATAAAAGACAGTTTTTATTTGTTTATGAGATTCTCTTTTTATCATCTGTACAATGTCATTTCAGTCATATCAGAAAGTTGTGCGATCAATGTGTTTCACTTTTTCAGGTGGTGCTCACTGTTTATTTGGGAATGATCTTTCTTAATTCCTCCTCTCCTTTCAATGTTGCTTCCTCTACCTAAAATGTATCCAATTGTAAGATTATACATTTTAGAGCAGTTGGGTTATTAAAAAAGAAAGGAGGAAAAAATTTTGAAAAAAAACCCTGTTTCCGCAAGAAGGAATAATGTTGTGCACCTGCATTAAAAAAAAAACCCAAACCAACCAACCAAAAATCCCCAAACCAACAAAACTTTCCCATATTAAGCAAGTATGAAATACAAAGATTGGGGTTAAGGGAACATAAAATAAATTGTTTGCATAATGTAATTGCTAATGGTACTTTATTTTTAACATGTTAATTCCTTGCTGTGTCTACTCAAAGATTACATAAAAGACATAGAAAAAATAGCATAAAGCACCTATGGAAATTCTTGCCTCATACCTGAGTTCAATATTAAAAAGATTACTTCAGATGTGACATTTTAAAAAAATTCAAATTAATTCATTTGGAGTTCATTTGACTTCAATTATGTGTTAAGAAGCCATTTTTAGAAAGTCATTCCCATTTAACTGCTTTTGCATATTGCAGATTGTTACCTAAGGAAAAAAATGTATAAGATTTCTCGCTGGTGATCTAAAGAATGTGAGTAAGATAGCTGGCAGATGGCTTACAGATATAATTCTGAAATATCTTATACTGACAAATAACAACAGTGTGTATAATTAGCACTTTGCAGATGGTATGCAAAATGATCTGCACTTAGTACAGAAATTCAATTCTTTTCTTCTTTTCTTTTCTTTTCTTTTCTTTTCTTTTCTTTTCTTTTCTGATGGATTATTTTTGAGGGTCAATTTTGAAAACACGGCTTGTGGTGCCACTCAGGATAGACCCAGACATAGCTGAGAATGTATTGCCCATCTGGTTCTGTGTGAGAATAGCCCTGTGGCTTTGGGGTCCTGGTCCACGTGCAGAGTGTGCTGCCACAGTGTAAGTAATAATGACACGTAGGTAGGTTGTATTAGACTAGTATAAAGTTTGCAGACCTGTAAAGAGAGGAGGTTGAGACAAGGGCCAGTGGAATCATTCTGCTTTTATTCCTCAGAATTAAGTGAATTATCAGATATTTTCAAGCATGCAATACATTTGCAGTCCAAATGTTCCTTCCAGCACAAATTATTGCACCTTCATACTTGACCTAATGCTGATCTCTACTGATGTTTTTTTTTTTTCGCTCAGATGTTGGCAAAAACAAGTGGAAAAGAACAGACTTTAATAACCTCTTACTGTAACAATGTTGCTACTGTCATTTACTTGTATTATTGTACCAGTTAGGAGCCTTCTTCTCTGATAAGTTCCCATTGTGTTTGGAACTATAGAAACACAAAAACCCTAATGTCTCACTTTAAGGAATTTTCTATGTAGTTCTAGGTAGGTCTTATTCAGCTACCTGAGAGACTGTAAGGGAACAGGAAAATTATATTTTTTCATCTTAGTGTATGACTTTTTTTGGTTTCATTACTGCTGAGGGTTTAGAGGGAAGATGGCTTAAGGAACAGTGGGAGGAGAAGTGGAAGGATTTTAATTCAAAAAAACATAGCAAATTAATGATGGCAGCAGAGATCATAAGCCCAATAGGGACTGGAAGTAGTCTTTCAGTAGGTAATGAAAGATTTTGGGGAAGAGGAAATACATTAGAAGTGAAAGAGGAAAATCAGCTTATGACTTTTGTGATACAGGAAGGAGTCCATAGAGAGATACAAAGTGAAAAAGCTGGTATAGTTGAAGTGATTGGCTAGAAATATGATCTATCCTGCAGTGTTTCGGATGGCTGTGAACAAGTACAGGCTTTATTTTTCAAAGCCAGAATAAATGATATTAAGTAAGCAAGATGGAAGTGAGAGTGTGAAAGTGAATTTTAGTAGCATGACAGTAAAGATTATAACTCAAAAACGATACGCAAGAAAGATCCACAGAATTTGGATGTGTACTCAGAATTGAAGATGAGACAGAGTTTTATCATCTTGAACAACAAGTGAAATGGTGAGTTACAATGATCAAAAAACCAGAAAGGTCCTGTGGAAAGGAAGGGTCAGGAACTCTTTTTAGGTTTTCTTGCACTTCAATTCATGGCTAAGAATCACTGAGAAGTTGGTCAAGATATGAATTTGCCTAGAAGACAAATTTACAGTATACGTAGGTCCTTGAGGTGATGGCAAGGTGAAGATATCTCTATTTATGGACCCTCAAGGGTCATCTGTGCCAGGACCAGTACTGTTTAACATCTTAATCAATGACATAGAAAGGGGATTCGAGTGCACCCTCAGTAAGTTTCCAGAGGAGACTAAGCTGAGTGGTGCAGTCAATATGCCTGAGGGATGGGATGCCATCCAGAAAGACCTGGACAAGCTTGAGAAGTGGGTTTGTGAGAACCTCATGAGGTTCAATAAGACCAAGTGCAAGGTCCTGCACATGGGTCACGGCAATCCCCAGTATCAATACAGGCTCAGGGATGAAGGACTTGAGTGCAGCCCGGCCAGGAAACACTTGGAGGTACTGGTGGATGAAAAGCTGGACTTGAGCCGGCAGTGTGGGTTTGGAGCCCAGAAGGCTAACTGTATCCTTGACTGCATCAAAAGAAGCATGGCCAGCAGATCGAGAGAGGTGAGTCTGCCCCTCTACTCCGCTCTGGTGAGGCCCCATCTGGAGTACTGTGTCCAGGTCTGGAGTCTTCAGCACAGGAAAGACATGGACCTATTGGAGCAGGTCCAGAGAAGGGCCACAAAAATGATCAGAGGGCTAGATCACCTCTCCTATGAGGACAGGCTGACACAGCTGGGGCTGTTCAGCCTGGAGAAGAGGAGGTTCTGGAGAGAGCTTATTGTGGCCTTTCATTACTTAAACAGGGCTTATAAGAAAGATGGGGGCAAACTTTTTAGCAAGGGCTGCTGTAATAGGAGAAGAGGTAATGGTTTTAAACTAAAAGAGAGTAGATTTTGACTAGACATAAGAAAACAATTTTTCACAATGAGGGTGTTGAATCACTGGCACAGGTTGCCCAGAGAGGTGGTGGATGCCCCACCTCTGGAAACATTCAAGGCCAGGTTGGAGGGGACTCTGAGCAACCTGATCTGGTTGGAGATGTCCCTGCTCCATGTACAGGGCTAGGACTAGATGACCTTTAAAGGTCCCTTCCAACCCTAACTATTCTAAGATTCTATGATTTCTAATCTCACATTACACTGGAATGTGCTGTAGAAAGAGAACTGACTCCTTACAAAAACTAGTGGAGTTAGATGGATGCACTCAGTGATAATATGAGAGTAAAGAGAAAGAGAAACTGAAATCACATAAACTAGAAAAGCTGATATCAGGAAGGACATGTCAAAGTGCGTGAAAATGGAGTTCTGGTTATAAAATCAAAATTATGAAGCAGTCATTACAGACTGGTAAGTGCTGAGCAGAGCATGTGGGCAAGAAAAGCAGCAGCTAGGTAAGAAGGGGTTGAGGCTGAACTATAGAAAAGGGATTATTAATAGCCACTATCAACAGTGTATTTAAGGATCTCAGAAGTGAAAGGTCAAAGAGCAATGTAACAACAGGAAAGAGGCAATGAGGTCACAGGTATGGAAATAGCAAACATGCTTACAATTTGAGGGGAAAAGCCAGCAGCGGAGAAGGGTTACAAAGGGAGAAGAACAATAAGGCTGGATTACCTGGGCATATGAAGGGATTAGAAAAGAAAAGAAAATGCTAAATTTTGCATCCATGGGAGAAAAGGGAGGAAAAGAGGAAAGGAAGCAAATGAGGAAGAGAAGGATGGAAATATATCATGTCAGTGCGCTTGAAGTCACTCAGCTCCTGTGCAGAACCAGGAATTGAAGTAGGAAGGTGAGTCAGTCTGAAAAGCCAGAGGTAGTGAGAAGTTTGCAAGGGTTTTAGAAATGTGCAACAGGATTCTCAAGTGACCTTCTCCTTACAGTGAAGATAATGGAAGAGACCAAAATGGCTCATACATTCACTAAACAAGTTTTATTAGAACATAAACTAGAAGGAAATATTTGAAAACAGAGAAAACTTCAGCTGAGACAGATGAAAGGAGTTTGTAAACAAAACTGTCCCATTCTGCTCTGCTCTTGCAGGGCGATACCCTCTTTCATGCTTGCTTCTTAACAATCAAGAGGCCTTCCTCGGAGAGCTCTCCGCAGGTCGCTTGGTGTCTTTTTCTTCCTGGTACAGCTGCATGGCTGTTGCAGGTAATGTCAGTCTTTGCTGGCTTCTGTGGCTCTATCTCTCCTGGGCTATGGGATCTCCATGCTGACCTCTCACACACCCTTGCTCCATCTCTCATCCTACTCTACTCAAGCAGTCTGGATGCTTTGGTCCCCTCAGACTGGACACTTGCTCCCAGAAGGTCCACCTGACCTGTTTGTACTCTGATTAAACAGAAATATTTACATGCAACAACAGCAAAGCAGTCCTCACCCATGACAACATGGTATTTAGTTCAAGTAAAAGAAGAGATTCGCTTAATGAACTAAATGCTGAGAGGACAAATCTATAGTAAACACCTGATCTTGTTTTTTTACTCCAGAAATATTGAGGAGGCAGGAAGGGGATCATGTGGATGAGCTGATATTGCCAGATTAACAGGTGAGGGAAGGGAGGAGAGAAGTGATAGTCAGGCCAATGCCAGTATCCAGGTGAGACTAAAGAGGAAAGAGTCATCAGGGTGAAGTTTGTGGTGCTACAGCACAGGGATTACCGTTACTGAGGGTGTGAGAGCTCAGGGGAAGGGCAAGCAGAGGTACCAGAGTGGGGAATCACTGATGTAAAAGCAAGATGAGAGGCAGCAAGAACAGCATGTCTTGATGCGCTGCAGTTACTGGACCATAAGTGTCAGTGCATAGTTGTTTATAGTATAATCCAGTTGACAGAGTGTAGTCCAGTTGTTAGAGCAAAGTCTCAGTTGTGGTCTCAGACTCCACTGCAAGCTAGGCAGAGAGCCCCCTATTCTTACTGTTTCCATGCTTTTATACCCATAGTTCCTCTAACCACCACCAGGTGCCCTCAATTTTGCTTCTCTTAGAAAGTCCCTTATTTTTCAGTCCCAGGGCTTCTGATATTCATTGCCCCCAACAATTCCCCCTTCTTGTTTTCACAGTACAGAGATATAAAATACAAGGGAGAATATATGCCATGACCAGTAACAGTTCTTTCCAAGAGCAACGTAATACAAACATAATTCCAGTCATGCAGCAAAACCCATCAAAATCCTAACAACCATAACTTTGTGTTAATAATACTAGACATTGCTGCACGTGTGGCCAGCGCATGCAACAAGGCCTGTCAAGTATGTGCTCACCAGCTAACAGCAGTCCTGTTTTGTAAAAGTCCATTGAAGTATTGCTGGATTTTGATATGTTCATGCTTGCATGATTACACCACACTGTATCATTGCAATATATATATGTTACAATCATTACTCCTCTGATAACATTAGCTTCTGATTAGTTAAAAAAAAATAGCTCTTTCCATAACTGATGTCCATGGAGCTGCCATACAGCTTCTTAACAGTCCAATGAACACAAGGCAGCTTGGAGCGCTGGTCATACCCGTCGTGCAGGGATCCACTTGTTTACTGCTCCTGTAGAGACACAAGCATATCCTTTCCCCCACGTTATAAGATGGAATGGTCCTTCCCAATTACCTGTTTCCAGATTCTTAACCATCACCAGAGCTTGCCCTCAGATGGCCTCATGTACAGTAGGTGATCCAAAATATTTCTGTATTGGGGAAGAATTGTTACTCCATCGATTTAGAAAATTAGGCACACACATTGCTTTTGCCAACTTCTCATTGGCAGATTTCCCTTCCATTCCCCCTTCTTGTTTTAACAAGATGTTTTTAAGTGTACCATGGGCATGTTCAATGATGGCTTGTCCAGTGGGGTTATGCAGAATACCAGTAACATGCTCGATGCCCCAAAGAGCAAGGAAGGTTTGGACTGCATGAGAAGCATATGCTGGCCCGTTATCTGTTTTTATACATGTGGGAACTCCCATGAAAGCAAACGCTGACGTCCAATGTTGGCAAACATCTTTAGCATGTTCTCCTGTATGAGCAGAAGCAAACAATAAGCTGGAATGGGTGTCAATAGTTACATGTACATATTTGAATCGGCCAAATGATGGAACATGACTTATATCAGTTTGCCATAATTCTTGAGATCGTAAACCACATGGATTAACCCCATATAAGGGTGGCATAATTGTGTTCTGGCAGCTGCTACAGGAACACATGATTGCCCAAGCTTGTTCCCTTGTCAACTTAAATTGTTGCTGAAGGGCTGCAGAGTTTTGATGATAAAACTTATGGGACAGCTTGGCCTGCATGAGTGTGTTTGGAACGAGGGCCATATTAGTGAGAGCATCTGCTCTCACATTACCTTCTGTGACAGGTCCTGGAAGCAAAGTGTGAGCTTTCAGATGTACAATAAAGTACAGATGATCCCACACATGTAATATTGATACTAGCTGTTGAAATTGGTCATACAACAGAGGGTTATCAATTTCCCTTAACATTGTCCGTTCCGCATGTTGTACTACATTGACCACATAGGCAGAATCAGAGACGATATTGAGGGATTTATCTTTCCACTTATACAAGGCTCATATACTGCTGCAAGTTCTACAATTTGAGTTGAACCTTCTACCAATTGTACATCATGATGCCATTCACCATCCTGCTTCCAAGCAATTACAGATTTGTGTGTTTTTCCCGATCCATCTGTAAATACTGTCAAGGTGTTTTCTAAGGGAGTGTAACTTTGATGAGTCGCTGGATACAACCTTAGTTCTCCTAAAAATTGCAGCACAGGTTACTTAGGCCAATGAATACATATCTGTCCTGTGAATCCTGCCATGGTATAGTTAAAATGGTCATTAAACTGCCATAGCCAATTCAACTGTTCCATTGTAAGTGGCAAGTACAGCTCTTGTACATCTTGCCCTGTTAATTGGAGAAGCTGAGTCCTACTTTTAACCACCAATTGTGCTAATTGCTCTGCCCAGGTAGTCAGCGTCTTTTTGCCTGTATGGGATAAAAAGATCCATTCTATTCACAGAAGCTGTTGTTCCACTTGCTGGCCTATTAATGCTTTAGGCTGCATCCTTCCTGCAAATACATATACATTAAAGGGCAAATTGGGGTCACATCAGTCAGCTTGGGTAACCTGGATTGGTTGCAACACTGTTTGTGCTTCTGGAGTTAATCTCCTAGGAGATGTTAAATTCGGATTCCCCTTAAGCATTTGAAATAGAGGCAAGAGCATCTCTATAGAACGGCCTAATACCAGGCATATCCAGTTGCTAGTTCCCAGCAATTTCTGCAAATCATTTAAGGTAAGCACTGTTTGATGAAATTTTAACCTTTGCTGTGCAATTGTTCTTTCCATAATTCGCCAGCCAAGATATTGCCAAGGACATGAGTTTTGAATTTTCTCTGGAGCAATAACCAATTTAAACTGGGATACTGCATCGGTAATATCATTAAGAACTCTGTCTACCAAAGAATCATCAGGTGCTGCAATTAGGATGTCATCCATATAAATGAGGCTATTCTTATGTAAGCACCTTACCGGTGCTATAGCCTGTGTGACATACCATTGGCAGATAGCTGGGCTATTTTTCATACCTTGTGGAAGTACCGTCCAATGATACCGCCAATTAGGTTCCTCCATATTGATTGAAGGCACAGAAAATGTGAATTGTGGAGCATCCTCAGGATGTAAAGGTATGGTGAAAGAAGTCTTTCAAATCAATTACAGTAATACTCCAGTGACAAGGTATCATTGAAAGAGACAGTAACTCTTGTTGCAAAGGTCCCATATCCTCAATTACCCTATTTACTGCCCTTAAATCCTGTAAGAGTTGCCATTTACCCATTTTTTTTTCTGTATTACAAACACAGGTGTATTCCAGGGACTGTGTGTTGACCTTAAGTGTCCAAGTCTCAATTACTCATCAACTAATTCGTTCAAATGATGCAGCTTTTCTTTTGCCAGTGACCACTGGACAACCCAGACAGGGGCATCTGTAAGCCATGTCAACTTTTGGGTAAGCTGCTTTTCACCAGTGGCCATTATGATAAATTTTGCAATGACATTCCCCATTGAGCAAGAAGATCTCTACCTCAAAGTAACAGGAATAGGTAGTATCAAAGGCTGCACAGTGCCCACACGATTATCTGGGCCATTAACATGTACCAATGCATCACTCTGTCTTGGTGCAATAACTCCTCCTCCTACTCTCATTACCATAGTTACTGCCATCCCAACTCCCCAAGTGGATGGCCAATCTCATTTAACCATTATTGTTATGTCAGCTCCAGTGTCAATTAATCCATCAATTACAATTTGATTACTTCCTTTTGTAACAGTGCATTGCAGCATAGGGCAGCTACTCACTATTTGTTGAGTCCAGTATATCTTGGGGCTACCTGCTGATCCAAACCCCTAGTTCCCACACTCTCCCCTATAAGCAGGTGTTTCAGTCTTTAGGCTGTCCTTAAAAGGTATTAATTGTGCCAATTTAACTCCAGATGGTATGAAACATGGTGGCTGTGGTGTCCATAACATAATTTTTATTTCCCCTGTATAATCTGAATCAATAACGCCTGGTAATATGAAGAGTCTTTGCATTGCAGTAGACGATCTTCCTAACAAGAGGGCATGACATCCATTTCCTATTGGGCCATATACACCAGTTGGTACAGCTATAGGTTTAGAGTTTTCTAAATATACGGGTTGGGAGGTGGACAGGTCCAGCCTTGCGCTTCCTGGGGTGCCTGAGTTGAGGGTTGTAACTCTCTTATGCCTATCCATGCATGTGGTTCCTGAGGAGTGTTCCGGGGAGCGTTTGTTGTCTGCACGTGCCTCCCTGGGGCGCTCAGCTTGTAGTTTCCCCAATTATGGGCAAATTTTGAGTTATGGTATTCCCCATAATATCTCCCCTTGGTACATGGAGGGTATATTTTGGGACTTCTAGGGCAGTCCCTTTGCAGATGCCCTAGCTGTCTGCAACCATAACATGTTCATTTTCTGCCATTGTTCACATTATGTCTCCCTTTCTTATGTAGAGGATATATTCTAGGGCAGTCCCTTTGCAAATGCCCAGGCTGCCCGCAGCTATAACATGTTCGAGGTCAAGATGCACCCAGCTGACAAGCAGCAAACGCTTGAGGCATTTGCCATCCATGCATCCCTACCACATTACATGCCTCTATCATTTGAGCTACTGAGGCACCAGGATTTGTTGCCATTAAAGAGAACAATAGCCTTTTACAATTTTGGTTTGCATTAGCAACTGCCAGGTGTTTTAACAATATAGATCGAGCTTCCGCATGACCTACCTGGCATTCTAAAGCCTCATTCAAACGACCTATGAACTTCATATAGGGCTCTGTAGCCTCTTGTTTTATGGTTGCAAAGGACTTCGTTGCAGTACCACTCTCATCAGGGAGGGTTAAAAAGGCCCATGAAGCAGCATTCTGACTCTGTACTAAAGCTTCACAGATGATTTGCAACTGCACGTCATGTAGCATAAACACACCCTCTCCCATTAATACATCAACACCAGCAGCATACAAAGGGTCACCCAGCTGCCAGTTCAAATTCTTAAGTGACACTCATTCACAGTGGTCTCTCCACAATTGTTGCCACAGCATTCTTTGGGTGGGGGTAAGGATTATTTGTGCCAATGTGTGGCCATCATTAGGTAGCATTAGAGTTGTGTCAAAGATTGATTGAATTAGCCCCCTCGTATATGGTGAATTAACTCCCTCCTCCTTTAAACTATGCCAGATCTCTTTTACTAGCCCAAATTGAAACCCTTCCCACTGAGAGGAGTCATTGGGCTGCAGTATCACAGGCATGGCCAGAGCCTTCAACAATTCTATGTCACCTTCCATAGCAGCTTGCCTCCAAACATCCTTCCACCGATCAACCAATTCTGTGGTCATTAGCAGAGCTACTAAATTAGCTGAGGAGGGACCTTTTTGTGAATTATCAGGGTAAAGTGGCAAAAAACCCAGCTTCTTTTTCAGGCCTGGATCAAAGGAATTTTCCAACTCACTACCAGTCTCAAATGGAGGAGCAGATGGAATAACAGGTGCTGTCACAACCCCTTTCTGCACATTATTTTCAGACATTACACACCATGCTGGTAGTAAACTCTGAGCCTTTGGCACTATGCTGCCCATTATTCCCAGTTGCTTACCTCCCTCAGTTGAGGTAATGAATTAGCTGTGCAGGCTTCAAACCTGTAGTTGTCTAGTAGTAGAACGGTTCAATTCCACATGTTCAGGTGCCAGTTGTCAGTGTGTAGTTGTTTAGAGGATATTCCAGTTGACAGAGTGTAGTCCAGTTGTTAGAGCAAGGTCTCAGACTCTACTGCAAGCTAGGCAGAGAAACCCCTATTCTTACTGTTTCCATGCTTTTATACCCATAGTTCCTCTAACCACCACCAGGTGTTCCTTATCATCTTCCCACCACCAGGTGCCCTCAATTTTGCTTCTCTTAGAAAGTCCCTTATTTTTCAGTCCCAGGGCTTCTGATATTCATTGCCTCCACCATGTAAGGACTGAACCCGTGAGATGAGGAACTGTTCCACTGTGGGTTGTGGGTCACAAGCATGAGAGCTGAAGGCACTAGGAATTGCTGGGAGAGGTATCTGTGCAGCAAGGAACAGTACAGTAGAGCAAGGAGAGAGTCTGTACTGCTGAGGAGAGGAAAAGGAAGAGGAATGTGTTTAAGCAGCAATCGGTGGCAGAGAAGTCGTTGGACAGGCCTGCTATAGTATGTGTATGTGACCTGAGATGGGAGCAGGTGGCTCTGTAAGGAAGAAGTGCTTCATAGGAACCTTGCTGCATGTTCAGGTAAGAAGAGAAGCTTTAAGTGAAGCTGAAATATCTGTAAAGTGTTGCCCATCTGCTGTACCTGTATGTACTACTCACAAGCTTGCAGCCATGTTTCCTTGTAATTCTTCTCCATACCAGCCTTCTTTTCTGTCATCTGTATCTGTCTCATCAGGAAGAGCAAGTAGCTGATAGGATGAATTTCAGCTGTAATGAAGTAGATTTTGGAAACAAAGCTAGACCAAGGTGGATGATGTGGTTTTGTTCAACTTGTGCTTACACAGGAATCCAGTGCCTGAGTGCTATGGGTGTCAAAACACCTTGGGGAAGAGCTACCAGCTAACAAGGAGCAGGCCACCTAGTTTGGGAGAATGGGAGGAGGACCTTATAAAGAACCACTTGAAAAACTGTGCTCAGACAGCATGTGTCTGGAAAGGAGGGACTTTGCTTTAGGAAACAGCATCTTGGATTCAAATTACAGCAGTCTATTTTCAACAGCAGGTTCAATAAACCAGATTGATCCACCTCCACCCAGCCCAGCATGCAGTCAGAGCACTATATTTTAATACTCCTTCGTAGCTTCCTGCTGCTACAGTTATACCCATCTCCAAGATATGAGGTCAGCTGGATTTTTTGCTTACTGAGAGTGAAATGAACACTTGGAGATTGAATATTTTTCCTTTTTCAATATTTTAAGTCTATTGTGCACACCTTTTTGCTATTATTCCTAGTGAGGATGAAGACACCTGGGTTGACTTTGGCATTTAGTAGCACTTTCAGAGAGCTGTCAAAACAGCACACCCGAGGAGATATCCTCTCTCAGCTCTTCTCCTACACTGAGGGTTTGTGTAATACCTTGTGCCATTCCTGTCAATAAATACCAGCACCTCTTCAGCCTGGTGGTACCTATTGCTCAGCCTCTCCTTGAATTCAGATGCTCAGCTTTGGTTATTTCTGACCTGACTCCAGGCCACATTTAAATGTGATCTGCACTGCTATTTACAATGGATTTACTTTGTGCAGTGTGTAGAATTAATGAGAGACCTGAAAACTGCCTTTGGGTCCGAGGGTCTACAGGAAAGGCTTAAATGAATTTAGTAATGTAGGATTCTTAGACTCTTGAGATTTACACAGTGGTATTTTCCCCAGAGTTTGTGGTGCATAGCTTTATGGAGTGATAAACTCTATAAAGGTTCCTTGAGTTATATTAAATATATTGGGCTACTACAGCTCAGTAGAGAGTGATCACTTAGTTCTACAATTCTTGTCTGTGCTCACAGATGATCCATTTAAAGCTTCCAGGGGTCTGCCAATGAACTGAACTCATGATGTGGATGGTTAAACTGGTTGTGTGTGTGTTTTATATTGATCTGATGTTCTTGATTGAGTACCAACCACCATAATAGCATGAGTGTACCTTGTGGACTGCAAAATAAGTGTAGAGGTTAAAATACTTCAGAGCCACACACACCAATAACAAAATAGCTGGCATTTAAAAAAAAATTATATATAAATATAGTGGAGCACAGTAGAAGCCAAACAGATGACTTTATTTTGTTATATGGAGACTCGGTCTAAACACTTTAACATTTAAAAAGGCATGAGAGAAGAAGGTAATGGTCTGTGTTGGTCCATTAAACCTCTTTTTTACATTTCACTTACTGGGTTCTCAGTTTTTGCAGTGACTGTATTCAGATCTGGAGGACTTTCTACTTCTTATCAGGGAAGAAAATGCTAGAAACGTCCTTTGATTGGGGAGTGTCATGGGTGAAAAACAGCTTAAGTTGTGTACATGGAGTGAGTGTCCGAGATTGAATTTCTGAACACTCAAGCAGAAACCAGCTACCTGCCAGCTGCAACCAGTATGGGCTGAGTTTAAATGTTGATAATCTGGACCAAAGTGAAGTGGTGTGGCCTGAATCCTCTAGTTAATATAGACAGGTGAGAGAGAACCACCAATATGGATGGTGATAACTTGTTGAGTTTCTGCGCATAGACTATCTAGATTGGGGAAAAATGTAATTTTGGGGGCCTGGAGGAGGAGGACTTGGAGGCCAAAAGAAGTGTTCCTGAAAGGAAGAAGTGGTTTGAAGAAGAAGGAGGAGCTCTGCAAATAAGAAGGTGAAGGTCCTGGCTGGAGGAAAGAACTTGAGAGTGGAGGAAGACCTAAAGTCAGAGAGATGTGTGGAGACAACTGCTGGAGGATCCTCAGGGACTTTGGCATGTAATGGCTGAGATAGTTTACTGCGAGCAGTGGAGCAGCGTGAATCAGTGTGACTTTCTGCCTGACCTTTCCAGACCAGCATTGACCAGGGAAGGGAAATCAAGATCTAGTGGATGTAATGCTGTGGCAGGGAATAAGCAAGGGAGTATGTAAAATAATCAAGTAGAGTAAAAGCACTAACCACTTTGCTTTGTAAATAAACCCCAGTATCCGGAGCCACTACGAGTTGCTGTTTTCTCTGTCTTGCCAGGGACACAAAGAAATTGTGAAAAAATGAAATCGACTAATACATGAGTTCTTAACCATAGTTTTCTCAGCGGAAGAGGAGTGCAAGTACTGAGGGGCTTGTGTACGTAACCATTTTCAAACTTCTCAAAGGACCATCTTTGTAGACGCACCACCTTCCTTACCATCCAACTGCCAAAAGGATGTACCATGAAGTGCAAGAGCACCTACAAGTCTCAAAGCTCCATCCTTGACAGCAACTGCAGCAGCACTGTCTGCTCCTGATTTTCTTCTCTGTATCGGGTGGCAGCAGCAGCTGATGTAGGCAATGTTGAGTGGTTTGCATAGTGTCTGTTGGGAGCCTTGGACCTCCTTGATTTTGTGCAGGTGGCCCTAACAGCATTTGAGCCCTTCCCATTGAATTTTGAAAGGCTCACACCTAGGCCGTACAGAAAGTCTGGGATCGCCACACTGGTAAATTAACATACCTGACATAGGGTTTGACTGTATGCAGGCTTTAGAATTTGCTTTCTGTTTCTCTGCAGAAGAGCATCATATATGACAGTGAGGAAGAATTGCTCAAGATCAAATGTAGAAGGATATCTTAAAGCTATCTGCTTTGCGATCAGTGGTCCTAATTCCTATCTGTATTACTCCACAGTTAATGGAAAGTAATTCCTTTGACTTTAGTGGAGCTTTTCCTGATCTGAATGTCTGAGTGAAGGAAGTCTCGCATGCACAAACCATATTATATACTGAGAGCCTTGGGATTTCTTTTGCATTGTTACATCTGTCAGGCTTCATGGTTTCTTCTTTTCAGTTGGGAAAAGTCACTCCACGTAACACTTTTGTATCTTCTGGTGTCACGCCACGAATGTGTAGTTTTCATTATTTCTTTGTGCATTACTTCATTATTTCTTAGTGCTTGGTTATAATGCCCGAGAACCTCAGTTGGATTTTAAACTCCGAAGAACGAAAGTGCAGATTTGAGGACAGTCCCTAAACAGAAAAAGGGAGAAAATTCTTCTGAAAGCCATATCAGACAAGAAGTCAAGAGATGCAGGAATAAAAGGACAATTGCCACAAGACAGACTGAGAGAGACCTTGGAAAAAATATTAATAGGAAATGGCAAAAGATTCTTCAGCCTTAAAAAACAAAAAGAGCAACGACTGAAGAATGGTTTGCTGTACAATGAGAGATAGAGGAACATAATCCAAGCGTAGCTAAGAGTTGAACTGAATGGTTTATGTTGGGATTTAGCAGGCCTAGGATGTTGACCATTAGAGCAAAGGCAAGATAGCTAGCAGCCATGGGGTTATGGAAATAGAAATCACCACTTTCTAGGTGAGAACCCAAAGAGCTTAATCTTTTCAAGTCAGGAGACCAACTAATTTTCATCCCACAATGCTGAAAGAGCTGGTACATGAAATTGCAGGACTGCTGATGAATATTTTTAATAAACCTCAGGGGAGAATGGATATGAGTACAGAATAGCAAATGCAGTACCTTTATTTTAGAAGGGGGAGAAAAAGTGATGTGGGAAAGGACAGGCCATTAATCTCACCTCAGTTGCATGCATGGCTTAGAACAAAGCTTGAAGGAAGGACTAATTAAGACACATGAGAAAATGGGCAATGGGATAAAGAGCAACCTGGCTTTACCACAAGTAAGCTAAAGAAAAGGCAGGCCCTTGGCTTTTTTTTATCTTAGAGCAAAGTGCTCAAAATTTGAAAGAGTGCTTCTAAGCACCTAGTCTCTGGAGCAGATTCTTAATTATCACTCCTTAGCGACTCAGACTTTACAGTGGTTGTGCTCAGCATTTCCCTCCACGCTTCCCTAAAGTTTCCTGCTGAATAAGCTGATCTTCAGTAGTTGTTTAAAACACAGCAGTGGTCTCCTCCCTGCATACCAGACACCAAAAGCTAGATGCAAAGCTGAGGCTTAATATGATATTACAATATTTTATGTGATTGTTTCCGCAGTATTTTTTTTTTTAATGTTGATAATTGCTTTGTCTGTCTGCAGTTAAGTGTCCTTGTTTGGAAACAAGGACAGTGTGTACTGAACCAGCCAGAACATTAAAAATAAATTTATGGTGGGCTTTAATTTTGTTTCAAAACAAACCCACAATGTTTAAGATTTTTCAAAAGCTTTTTAGGAGTAGCCTTCAATCTACATTGTTATGAACAATCAGTTGATCAAGTAGACAAAGCAAAGAGACCATTTTTCTCTGAATGTTATGCAGTTTAATTGTAGTATCTTAGAATTACTTAGAATATGTTCACGCCAGAGCTATGTTTATAATTCTTGTGTAGAGAGAAATCAGGGGAAGTCGAGTGGTGTTATGTTAAGTGCTATCTCAGTCTGCTTCCACTCTCCAGTTCAGCTCAGGTATTTCTACAGGACATGGTAATCTGCATTACAGACATGCAATGCCACTTTGGCACCCTGGGATAAAGCATGGATTATTGTACTGGATGTCATGCTGAATCATACACAACTTTTCTGTTTCTTTAAGTTGCAAGATCTGTATGCAACAGTAACCATGTATACTGATAGAGATATGCAAAGCAGAGTGAACCAAATGCTTCTTGAAAATTGCTGTAATCAGCAATACATGCTTAAAATGTGTTTCCTTTAAATGTTAGTTTACACTTTTTGCTCTGTATATAAATGATCCTTATACACTTCGAGCTGCTTAGGATATTGCCTCATCAGAGAACTTGAACTGTGAGATCCTCATAGTCATTGAAGTGTTTTATTCTGAAGACATTTCTGATTAGCTGCAAGTTATCTTACAGAATGCCAAGAAATAGGAAATGGTGTTGCTGCTTGTGGGTAGGGGAAAATAGCAGTGGTGACCTTCACATGCTGTCTACCTCATGAAGCAGCAAGATTTCATGAGAGGCTTTCAGAAGGATTTGAATGTGATGCTCATATGTGTTAGGTAGGCCTGGCTTTTACATCTAACTCCTGCTCTCTGGAGATAAAGTGTGTCATAAAATGCTAGACACCAAGGAACAAGTCTGGTACTGCCCAAAGCCATGCTAAGTCAAAGTACTATGTGTCTGTCATTCAAACAAGCTTGCAATGATAGAGAAAGGAACATGGAGAAAACACTAGCTTGTTCTTGGTCGAACACTACAGACATAGCAATTAAGTGGTAATTCCAGCTTCCTTATCATGGTAGAATCTAGTAACAGTCAGGAAAATTGCAATCTACTTAGATCTCAGGCCATGCAACTACACGAGGTGAGGTGATTTTTTCCTTTTTTTTTAATTTCAGGTAGCTGGTAGCAATTGTCTTTATGCTATATTGTCCCTTACAGTCTGCTGAAACATACTTCTGCAATTCCTAAACTCAGATTTTTGTCTCATTTATCTTGCTTGTTCTCAAATGCCTGCAGCAAACAATGAATTTCCTCAATTTTAGCCTTTTGTAATTTCTAGCCATGGTACATCTTAGTTACATTCTCCTGTCTTTTAGTCTCTCTGGTCTTACAAACCTCCTTCTGCTCTTCCTAAGTTTAAATTTAGCTGATGAAGGTAAAAGAATTAGAAAACATATAAGAACAATAGAATATTCTCTTATCCCCCAAAATATAGAAGTGGACAGAATGCATACCACTGCATATGTGTGAGAGCTTGAGAAAATACCATGGCCATGTTCTTCCAAACATTAATCTGATAGGGCAGTGTTTCTTTGTGTGTAACTGAGGATGACACACAAGGAAGAAGGAAGAAAGGTGGCACAGAAAATCAGTATGTCTGTAGAATGCTACAAATGTGAAGAAGTGTATCAACTACAGGGATTTTGGGAGAAGTATGGCAGTGTGTCGACATCTTTTTTTTTTTTTTTTTTTTTTTTTTTTGGGGGGGGAATTTCACCTCTAACTCTTGGCTTTTACATTTCATTCTACCACACCTTAGCCTCATTACATCTCACTTCACTGTGCCTCAATAATGTGTCTTCTCCCAGTTGAATTCACCATCCCACTTAAGTGTTGTCTTTGAATGTAAAGAGATTTCTACTTTTCCCACTCTTGCAGATCATTAATGAAATGCTGAGCAACAAAAGATCCAACATACAGTCCTGTATTACCACATTCAGCAAATTATCAATGCACTATTGATTCCTTCCTCTCAGTAAATTATCAATTATCATATGTATTGATGGCTTCTTAGAAAGTCTTCAAGTCCCTTTGCTTAATGGTCGTGCTAAAATCAATGTGGACTTGTTTTTCAGAGAGTGTTTTTCATTATTTTGATATAATAATGGGATACTAGTCTTGCAGTGAATGCAGAAATCATAGCAGTGGCTTACGCAAGCTTCTGAGGTCTGCTAACCTTACCCTCTACCTATATATCTTGAGGTCACTCTAAATTGCATCATATGCCCTAGAAGAACACACCATTACATTTCATAAAAATACTAACAGTTTTCCTAGTATTTTTGATGTCTCAGTGTGTAGTATGTGATGATGAGAAGTTTGTCCTGACAGATTCTTTGTGTTTTGAATAACAGAGAAATGGAATAGCTAAGCTTTTTGGCTGCTTTGTCACTAAAATAATTTCTCTATGGCTTAAAAGGTATGTTATCTATAGATAGAGATATAGCCTTTAAAGCCTACTATATCTATTCAGTATATGCAATGTGTAAATAACTGTATATTCTGGTAGTCAAGGTAAACCCTAAAGTTTCATTGTATAACAATATTATATAGTTTTGTAGAGACACATAATGTAGTACTCCTACCCTCTTTTTATAACAATTGTTGGGAGATAAAGATACAATCTTAACTGTTCTGCAGTTTCAAAGTTCAGGGGACATAGATAAAGCACAGGAGACTGGTTTTTAGATTTTAGGATAACAGATTTGGTTTCAGGTTTGGGATGCTGGGGCTTCTAGGTCTGACTATGAAAACAAAGGTGGTCTAACTAGGAGGAAGGCAGTATTTACCAACAATTTCTAAAACATGAGCTAGGAGTGGTGTGTTTTGTGATTTGTTTTGTGTGAAACAGAGGAGAGAGCATGAGATCCTGACTGGAAATGCAGTAGACTTTAAATTCAGAATCTAAATCTGGGATCTCACTGTGTGCTTTGGAACAATCCTGCAGTTCAAAGTAGCATGTCATGTAGAAATAAGTTCCTCGACCTTTTCTGGAGAGTGCTCTTCCAAGTCCTTGCACAAGCTGTTTTTGTTTTACTTGTTTTATTTCTAGTTTTGTAATTGCTATGGTAACTTACTCCATGTTCCTGTCTTCCCAACTTCTAATCAGGTCTGCCATCTTAGAAATTAGGCTGTCTTGGGAGAAAGCCACATTTTGGGACAGGATTGATTTACTCCCCTCATTTTTCCCTGATCTTTGATTCTTATTGTTGATTAGTACTTCTCACCAGTGTACACTGTCACAAACAAAGCCAGGAGACCGTAGTATCTCATATGTTCTCCTTTTGGTTCCTTGCCACCAAAACAGTTGTCTTCCTCCCTGATACAAAATTTTCCTAGCACCAGCTTTGCCTGTTGACCTTGATCCATGCATAAGGCACTCACCTTTCCATTGAACAGTGCTGCCTTATCTTAGATCATCTGTCATCTCCTACCCCAGCTACCTCTTCTCTACTATTACCTATCCCTACCCATCTCATCTTTTATAAGCATTGTTCCACTGTACTTTTCTCTTGTACCTGTTTAATGTCTCTTCTTCCTCCACATGGATCTAACTTGCCTGGAACTTAGAATCTTGTTCTTTTTTTCTTATTAGCTCAGGTTTGACTTCTGATGGAGGAGGCTTGTTTTGAGAATTACCCACTTCACTCTAACTACAGATCTAGTCAAGGGTGCAGTTCTGGGTTGTATAGGGATCAAGATTTTGCCATTGCAGTTGTGGCATATACCTGTAAGAGTCTTGCTTTGTTTGTTTAATTACAGCATTACCCCAGCCTGAGAACTAATTTACCAAGCAGAGTTGCCTGCAGGCACTGCAGTACCAGTTGCTGATAGCCCCAGAAATGTTGGCTGTTTGCAATTATGTGACAAGTAAACCGAAATTGCTTTTAATTGTACTCTCTGGCATAATATATATATACTTCCTTACTCTGAACATCTGATATTTTAATAAAGGAGCATAACTATTCAGCCTTGTGCAGTCTAGCAAGGAAGATGTGTGTGCAGCACTCTGTTCTTTACAAAAGTACGGAGGACCCAGTCTCTTGACTGACAAGTAACTAAGCAGAGTTTGTGGAGACTTTTGTCCTTTGAGAAAGCCCCTCTCTATGCCCTACAAAATCATTGATCAGCACCTATGTCTGGAAAAGCTCCTTTTGGGTCAAATAGGTAGGAGCTCAGATGCCTGTGTAAGGGTCATGCTGATGGCAGCGAGTTGCCAGTCCTCTGGTAACTGTCTCAGGGTGTCTGTAGAAATAAAGGCACGATCTTCATTTGGCTTCTGATTTTCAGTTTTCTCATTCAAGCTTTCTTTGAAAGCTAGAAGGAAAGTGGTGTTGTTGCTTACATGGAAAAAGTACAGTTCTGGTGCCTGGTGAGAAGGAAAGCTGAGGTGTTACCAGTAATGAATGCATGAGACATTAAGCCATCCAGCTATTTACCAGAGTGGTTGTTCCCTTAAGAGCCGTGCAAACTTCTGTACCTGTGGTGCTTGTACAGTCCCCATGGGCACATTACTCCATGAAGATAACTGCAACAAGAGTTTGACTTTCAGTTGACAACATGTCCTTTCCCATGGAGAACTGAGATTGAACCTTTAACACACCCAGGTGGTCTTCCAAGAGCGGCTCTTGAGGGAGTTGTGTTATCTCTGTTATTGTAAATAAGCTGTGAGCTATGAATTCTGAAGTACACTGACCAGGTGGAAGTATGCTTTGTGCCTGACTTCGTGCTCTCACTGTGTCTTGTTACACATTCCCCACAGAAGCAGGGCAGCGGATGGCTCTGGTAGGTGTGCTGCTGTGCTTAGCTAAAGCTGAAGGGAGGAGATGCTTCTAGGAAAGGCATGTAGGAAAGATGGCTCCTGACTGATATTTTAAACCTTGAGTTGTTCACATTAGTGAATGTTTTCAGTTGCTCTGGATACAGGTAGGAGTTTACATCACAGCTGCAGGGGGGAATGATGCTTGTTGAGGTCTGAGCTTATTTATACCAGTGGATTGTTGTAATTGATTTCTTAAAACTATGTATTTTGAGCAATGTGTTTGTGAGAAGGTTGACTTAGACTCAACTGAAAAAGAAAAATCTTGTAGCATGAGCCAAGTTGGTTTCAGTGTTCTCCATCCACTTGAGTCAGGACCCGGCTCCTTTGGTTGCTGGTATCCTGGCTGTGGAAGAGCTCCTGCTCATGAGTTAACTTTTTGGATTGCTTTTGTTCTCTCACACTGATTAGTGGCCCAGCTTTGTTAGGAGCCAGTGCTCCTCCACTTCAAAGAGCTAAATTGCGCTAGGCTAGCACCAGCATTGTCACAGTCTCAGGGTTGTGAGGATTGATAGTGTAGGCATTATGAGCTTTACTGCTCTTCCGTGGCTAAACTCTCCAACTGAATGAGTCCTCTGGCAGAAATTCCAGGTCATTAAACTGGCAAGTGCTCCTTTCAATCCCTTTTTGTGACTAAACTCAGACTTCATCAAGTCTGAAGTTATCCTACTCATCCTAAAGATCTTATTTGCTTTAAAATAGTGACTATGGGTGCATCAGGAGGTATGGGTACTTCTCATGTCAGAATGCCAGTATCTTTAGTAGTCCCAGGAAGAAACAAACAGCTGCACTGGATGTGGTGATGGACACAAGTGTAGCAGTGTTTCATCTGAAACTGTAGCCTGAAATGTCACTAGATTTGGAAAAATCTAAATTTCTTGATGGCTGGTGGTTTATATAACAGCTCGATTCAGACATAGAACACAGGATGCTGAATGACTTAGGTCAAATCTCAGTCTGACCCTAAACAGCCCATCTGTAACACTAATGAACATCAGGTACCAGAGGAAGTAGTGTGAGAATTCCAGCAAATAGGGAACAAGCTTTCTGCTTGTTATCCTTTTCACCACTGGTGACTTAAGGACTTCCTGACCCAGAAGCTGCATCTTCATATTGTGTTTACTAGCCACTCTTGAACTAATTTGTTTAGTCTCTTTGAAACTGTGTGTTACCGCAGCAGTGAATTCTGCAATTTTTAGAAATGTTGAGTGAAAAAATAGTGGCTTCTTTTTCTAAAAGCTGCTCATCATTGGAGTAGTGTTTTCTCTAGAAAATTGCAACTCGGCTGACATAAATATCCGAGTTGTCTTATTACCAGGGAATGTCTACCTGATGGCAAGTTCTCCCTAAATTCTGTGTTATCAGTCCACAGCAAATGGAAGTTTTGCAATGGTTTCAGTCACATATGTTGAATTACCCACTGGAGTGAAAAAAAATAAACCCAGTACCTCTTACTTGGTATGCATTCAGTTGTCACAGACTTTGGTTTTTACACAATATTGCTGCTATAATAGTTGTCTTCTGGGAGCAGCATATATAAAATGACATACTAGGCCAACAATTAGGCCTAGTTAAAGAGAAAAAATATTCAGAGGGTTGTTTATGTCAGGGGTTGGTTTTTTTTTTTTTTACTCTGTAAATTTGCATTTTTCTCATTTCTTTTATCTGTCTCCTCCTTGCAGCATTAGCCACTATGTCCTGGTGATGTCACTGACCATATTTATGATGCTGATGAATGGACTGGCCCAGCTGCTAACTACAAAGAGACTTGAACTTTCCAGAAGGACTAAACACCATACCACGTGATAAATGTTCCTGCCTTGTTTCTATCCTCAGGCTTCTTCTGAACCAACCTCTGCCTCTGGAATGTAAATATAAGTTAAAGGACTAGAGTGCCAGAATCCCATCCAGGGATCAGAGTACTGATACAGATAAAGTGCTATCCTGTGACCGAAATTTGCATTTGGAGATTGCCATTTAGACCTCAGTGGGGCTAAAAAAGCCTCAGCTTTATTCTCCAAGTGTACATATTTCTTGAAAATAAAACCAGCAGTAAAGTTTTTTATCAAATAAATAGGTGACCATCTTTTGGGGTTTTTTTTGGTTGTTATAACTTGTCTGCCAGCTGCTTGTCTCACACATGCTCGCTCTGATTAGGAGTCTGCAAAGTCCTATTCATTTTGTGTTTCGCGTAAGCATCTCGCAGACGAAAGCGTAAATGAAATCAGTCTGGGCAGATCACTGATTTGTATGTAGCTGATGCAGCACATGCATTTGAGTATCTCTGAAACTGGCTGTGCTTTTTCAAGCTGTGTCAATGTGTGTGTGAGAATGTGTTAAGGCAGGTTATGACTGGTACGCTGTGAGGCTGTTGCTGTAAGACGACAGCTTTTAGCCAACCTCAGTGCGAATTGCTGCTGCTGACCGTGCTCCCCTGCTGCCTCCTGTGCTTGGGTGGGCTGAGCAGTATGTCAGCTCGGGTAACTGATCCAAACGAAAAGGAACTTGATTAAAGAACTGTAAAATGGCATTCAAATTCCCTGGTCCGGCTTGTGACGGAGCAGGCAGGAAGGTTAGGGCTCATTGTTTCAGTGGCAGCCCAGAGTTAGATCAGCATAAAGAGGTCATCAAACTGCAGCTGGAGTTGGTGCTATGCAGAGTGATGCCACACAAAGGCTTTTTCCTTTTTTTCCTTGTTTTCCTTTCCACTCATGTGGATTACAAGCGTCAGCCTGGATAATGGCTGTGCCATGGATCAAATGCAGACACAAATCCCCTGGTTGTATGCTGATTACAAGTGAGAGCAAAGAGCCAAGGTGCTTAGAGGGTCTGCTGTTGTGGCTGCTCTTGGGGACCCAGTAACTGTAAATCCATGGTGTGAGGCTTTGAGAGAGACTTCTAACTTTGTAGCCATTCCAGCAGCAAGCATCAGCTTCCCTACCGCTAGCCTACAGTTCATTAAATAGCACAAACTCCAGTTCCCACCTGCACCTCAATGCTTCATCGTTCCCTGAAGTTATCTGTTGTCAGAAAAAAAAAAAAAAAAATGTATCTCCTGAAACAAAAATTGTATCTCCTACTCAGCAGGAGGCCTGCCCAGAGCTGGGTGTCCTGCCTTTGAAACAGCTTTTTTCCATCTACACCATCAATAAAAGGGCTTTTGAAGCCAATCCCTTTGCACAGTGAAGGAAGTAAGTGAAAGAAAAAATTTTCTTCTTTCTGCCTCATTGTATGATGGCATCACTAAACATTGTGCTATCTAATATCCCTGTGTCACACTCCCAACTTGCAGCCAGGCCTTTCTATCTGGGAGTTGATGCATATGGTACATGATGCTGGCAGCCAAGGCTAGACGTTCTTCATGAGGGCTGCTCCAATACTCTTTCCAGCCATCTGGCATTTGGCTGTGGTCACATATCTGTTTAACGCTCTGGAAACTAGTCATCCCTCTGCAGGAAGTTTGGCTAGAAGAAACCTCCATCTGCTTGTTGAGTGCTAGAAAAATACCATATCATGGGCCTACAGTCATCCATGCAGCTTCAGAGTGCCACTTGAGAGCATCAGAGCACTGAAGAGGGAGTCACTTTTCCACTAGCTAGTGGTCCAGTGGTCCTACTGGGCATGTTGCTAGCACAGCTGGCCTCAGTCACAGGAGATACTTCATATTCGTCACAGACACTACCTGCAGACTTGCATGCCGGAAGGTGGGCACGTACCCCCTGCTGGTAGTCATATCATACAGCCAAGGCAAGGAGCAACCATGAGCAGGTGGAAAGTTGCTGCCACAGCAAAGGCTGTGTGTAGGCATGGGAATCTGCCACACTTGTTCTCCTTAGATCCCATGAGTGTCTGCTATGGAAAGCTATCCCCACCTCAGCCCCAGTCTACAAGGTGCACTGTATCATCGCAGAGTACTGTATCATCAGCTTTGTGTGACCTAACTGGTGTCTTGAGACCTAGGTAGCTGTACCATTGGGCATTCCAGTCTCCATTGCTGGACTTTGCAAAACTACTGTTTGTAGAGCAAATTCACTGATGGGAGCAGCTGAACAGCTGGTGTTGGTGTGATGTGAAGAAATCAACTGAAAAAGCAGGCATGTGGGACCCACAGGGCTGCCACCCTGAAGGCACATCTTCTGCAAGCATGTCAGAACTGCTTGTTATCTATGACAAGACCAAGTGGATGTCCTACCTACCAAGTGAAAACTCTAGACGTACGTATTGCCTGGAGCTGCAGGCTCACTGGGAGGATGCACAGGAGCTCAGACCTGATGTCTTTTCTTACCAAAGGGGACTGGTAATAAAACAGCATCTCACCTCGCTGCATGTGGTGCTGCTCATCTGTGGTCGCAGGAATAATCCATATACTCTGCTATGCAGGCAAGTGGAAGTGGCTTTCCAAACTACAACCTGCATCAATTACTTTTTCTGCTTATGGCTTCCATAGTCTCTCTTTCCACAAAGTGGGTTTGATTTTTTACATCCATTGTAAGAGCAGAAAGGGAACAATGAGCTCGGGGGAACATTTGCAACATGCACATTGGTTTTTCCTCAGTGCAGCTCTGCAGGGGTCTGTTCTTGTTTGCCATTTGCTCTGGTTCGACCATAGCAGTAGCAGCCTTAGCTGACCTTTCCCCAAACTGGTCCCTTGTATTTCTGTGCCGTTTGTGAATTCAATTTCTAGCTGAAGCTGCAGGAGTGCTGGAGAGCAGCTCTTGTGGAGAGGCAGGATTGGCTGTGCTATTCCCGTGTCTCCTCAGGGGAGGCTCTTGTTGGAGTCTCAGCCCATGTTTTTGGGTTTACTCCAGCACAGGGAGGTGTCAAAAATTCTTCCACTCAGCTATTTTACGCAGCCCCATGGGGTGTGTGACAAAGTCAACTCTTCCCTCCCACAGATGTGTGTTCCTCTCCTTTGCAGAAACAAATGTGATTTGCAATAAAAAGCCTCCCCAACCTTAGGAGCTAAGGTAGGGAATAAAATTTTGTACTCAGCTGAGTTTTAAGCTTTCTTTTCCTCTACTTGTGGGTTTTTGAGCTTCATCCCTCTTCGTGGGGCCCAGACAGGACTCGAGCTGCAGAAAGGGGGATTCTGCAGATATCACCCAGCCCCTGTGTTTTCTGCTAAGGGCATGAAGGCAGAATTACCCCAAGCCCTCCTACCTGCCACCATTCACCTGCAACAGAGCTGCAGACTCTGACTCCTAGAGCATGTGAGGCTTCTGACAGTGAAAACCTCAGGCAGGGAAAGGCAGGTAGATTGACATTGTTATTTATGCCTGGGGCTGCACAATTTTTTTTAAAACTATATTCGTAGTGTAAAAACCTCTGCAAAGCATGTATCTTCTTGCTTTCAGAGCCGTGGACCCCTGGAGAGCTAACCATAAACCTGGAGTGCCCATCGGGTGGTGTAATGCAAGAGAAGCTGTACTGAAGAGCAGCTGATACAAATGTCTTGTATTCTTTCAGCGCTAGGAATTGTCCTCTGCTATTGTGTTACCAAGGCTGTACACAGCAGCCTTTTGATATCTGTCCAGGGAGTGAGCTGTTTCTTCAGAGATAATGAAGCTTAGATTGTATCAAGACCTCTTATGACTCAAACTAAATCACTTCCCCTTCCCCCTCACAGAGTAAATCAGATTTTACAAGCTTTAGCAATTTCAATGCATGCTGTGACTGTTAGTTGTAAGGCTGCTACAACCTTCGCATTCTTGAATGAGAACAAAGATATGAATGAATGTTCATGGCCTTACCCAATCCTTGCTCTCTAGCGTTGCCCTTGAACTGTGGTGTCTGGTTTGGCCAAGCCATGCTACAAGTGTCCTTTCAGTTCCTGCCACCTCAGGCTAATCTGTAAGGGTGCGATGCTCATCGCTTTTCAAAATTGTCCGTGTGAATCCTGCAGTCCCTTTTCCTATGTCTTTGGGGTGTTGAGGGTAGTTCTCAGATGCCTTCAGCGAAGAGAATGAGAGCGTAGAGGGTGCTGGGCTTGCTGCTGCATCCTGACAGATGTGGGGTGCTGTGAGCAGGAGCCAGCTGGAGAGAATATTTTCGAGAGCTACAGTTATGATGGGGAAGGGAGAATGTCTGCTCTGAGATGTGCTTTGCCTCACAGTGGTGGGGCAGCTCCAAGTGCCCCCATCTCCATTATCATATGGCTTCATCCAGCCTGAAGGCAAGAAACTTTGACTTACTTTACCTGTGTGTGTTGTCTTTGGGCAGCTGCTTCGTGAGCTGCCGTGGCTAAGGAAGGTTTGGGAACCTATCTTGCACTGCTGCCAAGTGTGTGGGACAGCCCCAGATCAGCCCCGGTCATTGGTGAGATGAGAGTTCCTCATGGAACTGACGGTCACAGTGACTGGTGGTCACCAAATTATTTAAAACTTGCTCCTCAACTAGTCTCTCCTGGACTGGTTGTGCTAATAATGCAGGGTTGAATCCAGTTCATCAGCTCTGAATTCAGCTGCTTCCTGCAAGGGTTCCCTCCTCGCCCTGGGGCAGAATACAGCATTTTAGCATTTGAGGAGGACAGAAAAGGGGAAGGAGAAGGCTGAAAGCATGGTGCTCTCCCCCTTCCTGTGACCTTTGAAATCAAGCTTGTTGATATTTTCTTTATTTGTTTATTTATTGACTTATGCTTGGCAGCAAGCTTCATAACTTTCTGACTTTGAAGGAGGATAATATCAAGTGGAAATAGAGCAGAACACACCTTATTTTGTTTGCATTTTATTTTCCATGTGAGTTGTAAGAGCAAATGGCTTTTTGTTTTTTTTTTATTTCCTTTAATGTTACATAAGGTGAAGATGATGTACATGTTTACCTTTCACGTGGGTCCATACCGCTGACAAACCTGTTAATGGCTGAATATCATCCAGTGCATTCTCTGAGAGAGGGAGGAGAAAGCACTGCACCAAGATCCCCAGCTGACTGTGCTTGCAATGGGAAACAACCAGCGATGGAGCCCACTTCTACTCTGAATTTCTTGCCATCTATAGCCCTGCTTCTCAGGGTGTCACCTCCATTGCAAGGAGGGTCCTTCCTGACCTGAATTGTCCTGTAATCCAGTGTACAGGCTGCTAAGTCCTGCATGCCCTGTGCTTGGGCCAGCGGCTGAGCAAGGAACAGGATAGTGCAGAGTCAGACCTGGGGAATTTAAATTTAAATCACTGCAAGTGCAGTCACACCCAGGTCCAACGTTTTTGCCTCGCAGCAAGATGGGAGGACAAATATAAGAAACCCATGTGTCAGAAGCATGGCTCTGCTGTTCTCGGCACCTCCGCTTCCTCCTCTGGAGCTTTGCAGCATTGCTCCAGCAGTACCTGCCCAAGCCTGACTTCAGGCTTCAGCAACCACAGGCTGATCCAAAGGGCATGTGTCCAGTAACAAACGGTAAAACCACTGGCATTTAGGGCTGTGGAACTCTCTGACCAAGACCTAAACTCTTCTAATTAAACTTAGCTTATCACTCTTGCAGAAATGATAAAGGACAAGACATTCTGAGTGCCGTTCTCATATTGACTTTCTGTGGAGTAACCTGTATCTCAATAGACGTGGCCTTTTGTGCTGGACATCATTATTCTGTCTTCTTGGTATATGAGACAGGGCAAGACACAAACTGCAGAGTGATTTCAACCGGGGCTGAAATTTGGTGTGAGTCCCAGTGAGCACACAAGCAGAGATGGGCTCTGAAAATACTGTTATTTTATTTTTGTATCAATTTCCATATTAAGTTAAGAGACGCTAGAACTTACTGTACAAAGCACTGCTATCCAGAGCTATATTTAGCTGCTCAGATGTTTGTGTCTCCATCTCACTAGATCCCCAGAAATGGGTGGATATTTTCCATCAGGGGCTTTGAGTAGGAAGCTTGTTATATCTGACCTACTGTGAAAGGAAAATACCCGTTTCACGGCCATGCATTTTTTTGTACAAGCAGTATCTTTCTATGTCTCTTCTAACCTACATTAACACATTATATTTCCTTTGAAATGCTACAGACTTACTTGCTTTAATGTAACTTGGCAATTGATTGTTATTTACAGCCAAAAGTAGAAATGAAACGTGCATGTGCTTTTTAAAGAATTACATAGTGAAGGAAAACCTCCTAGTATTTGGGTTGACGACCAAATCTTTATCTGGGACCTGAATTGAACACAAGCCTTCCGAAACATTGTCCCAAGCTCCTGTTTCCTGGGGCTTTATTTCCCTGCCAATCCCAAAATAGTCATGCAGTGAACTCTGCCTAAGATTTTTTCCCCAACCGTGGCTTTCAAATATTCCCCTAGAGGGTCCCACCTCCCCTTGCTCCTCTGCCTTTGTCCTTGGTGGCCCAGGACCCGACCTGCCAGCCTGGCTCTGCAGCAGAAGTTTGGGAGTGTTTGCAGACTCGGTGCCTGAGCCCAGGATGGGTCAGGGGACAAGTTTTGTCCTGTTTGGTAGACAAAGATGGCAACTGGTCTATCATGGAGAAGCCTGTTTGCTTGGAGGAGCCTGTTTGCTTGGTTTGCTGTTTTTGTTTGTTTGTTTATTTAGGTTGTTTGGTTTTTTTTAATGATACTTAAACCTTGGGGTTTGTTGGTTGGTTGTTTATTTTTTCAATTAATGGTTGGGAGACCAGCTGGCGGCATTAATTCATTTTAATATGACTCAATCTGAGAAGTGTTTAAGCTTCCTCTTAGAGGAAGTGGCTGACTGCAATTTTTTTTTCAGGCAGTTTGCTTGGCAGAGAATGAATTTTTACAAAAATTGCTCTACAGAGCAAGGGAACAGATTCTGTCATTTTCCCTTCCTGGTACTCATTTCTTGCAAAAGTACCTGACATTTGGGGAAAAGCAGCCTTTTCATTAGCGGATGCATGGAAGGCCCCACAGGCAGGAGCACAGAATAACTGGCTCTGCAATCTATGGAACTGCAACTAATTGTGTTTTAAGGCTCTATTTCAGCGAGGCACCATGGCCGCCTATCATTCCAATACAATATATTAGAGCTGAATGGCAGCAACTATATTTTCTCTCCTTGCGGCAATTTTAATTCTTTGTGAAAAGTCATGGGAGCTGTGGGACTTCTGAATACGGAGCAATGGGTCTCAGGTAAGTGGAGGCGACGTTGCCCTGGAGTTCGCAGCAACCAGCCTCAGCGAGGGAAAGAAAAATTAAAATGGTCACTTGTGTTTGGGAGAATTATCTTATGATACATTGCAAATACCTTCGTTGTAGCCAGTTATTTAACTTAATCTGTGTCACAGTTATGCAAATATGCTTATCGTGCATTTGACAGCTCGCTCCCATTCTCGCTTGAGGAGTGGCAGTGTGTGTAAGATGGATCGATGTACACACTCCTAAAGGCAAAATGTCAGGTTAGAGCTAAATGGCCTTATTTATTTGTTTGTTTTGCAAGTCTGTGAATGCACCTCCTTATTAAGAAGAACAACACAGTAATGATTCTGTTTAATTAGAGGAGAAGTAACTTTCTTGCCAGGTCTAAGTGCTGTTTGATCTATCTGAGCTGTCACAGGACTGGCGAACTCCTGTAAAGGGCTGAGAAAGCATTATTTGTGCTTGGTGCGTGGAGCTTTATGAAAGCAATTTACATATTTGCACACTGAAGCATAACTACCAGCACATAAGCAGGGTGATAAATGATTAACTGTAAAAGATTGACAATTTGGGCAATAATCCAGCAGAGCACTTAAGCACGTGCTCAACTTTGAACAGCCTGGCTCTGCTGACTGCGGTGAGGCAGAGTCAGGTCCTCTCTTAAGTTCAAGAAACTGCTCGTGCACTTCAATTAAACAGGCGCTTTGGTGACCTGGAGGACCAGAGTCTGATTAAGAGAGCTTATAAAAGGGAAAAACTTTCTCATATAACACTTAAATCAGGATGGCAGCAGTAAGTAGGACTGTAAAGAGATCGGAGCTCATCATGGATGGAGCATCCTCAGCTCCTATAGATGAAGCAGGAGTTGTCAGTTATCTAGCTTTTCTCAGACTTTGGATAAAAACAGAGATATTCCAGCAAAAGTCTAACTTAGTTTGCCCATTTCAGAACAGCATTTTGTTCTGTGTGTTTTGTTCTGTTTTGGTTTTAATTTTTTGGGAACATAAGCATATTTAATATTTTATTGTTGTTCCATGAAAATCTCATTCTACTTTGGACAAATATTGCTTTCGCTAAATGGCTTAATTGGAAATGGAATTAGGCCAAAAAAAGCCAAAATCCCCAGCCTCCCAACAAACAGTGTTTTTGCTTTCCAGTAACTCTTCTCCAGCATTCATCCTGTATTGGCCTCGTATTGCCCATCAGGAATCCTGTTAGTAACTTTGCTTTATCATAAGCCACTTTCTTACAGCATATTTGGAAGTTCCTGAAGCTGGAGGTGGGAGAAGCTGCTTTGAACCACAAGTGTTAAGCCAAGGTTGGAAGGTCCAAATCGGGGTTATTCTGATGAAGTTGGTTTTGGACTCCACGTAACAAACTTTCTTCAGACTCCACAGGAATGATTTCATATGCCTGAGTGAAGTCCACCACTTTCTCCTTTTAACCTTTCTAAAGGAGAATATTTGGGCTTATATCACTGTCAGAAACATGTGCCCCTCGGGTTACCACTTCCATCTCCAGTAGATACCTGAGAGCAATGGCTACTCTCCGTTCATCAGGCATTCACTCAAGCACTTTGCAATGATCCCTGTGGGCTTTTACATCAGCACCTGCCACTGTTGCATGTTCTTTGCCTCTGCTGATATCATCTCTATTAAAATATGTCTGAAGTTCATGGTGGTTAGGTGAAGCTTAATTAAAGGGTGTCAGTATGATGGTGTCTTTCATTCATGAGACATGCAGGAAGATGATGATCTCCCTTTTTTTGGAATAAAAATGAATGGATTCAGTGCCCAAAACATAGGCTCTGGATAATTAACAAGAAACAGAAAAGGATGGTGAAAAGATTTTTCTAGGGCCCAAATTCAAGCCTAAACAATAAGATACTGTTACTGGACTGTATTTTCCAGAGTAGCTAGGAAACAGGCAGAAAAAATGAGCTACAAAGTCCTGGAAACAGAAAGAAGTTAGAAATGCAATCTGGGGAGAATGGCTGAAAAGTCTCTTTACAGCCATCTGAGCGCAGGCTAGTTATCTCTGATTTGATTCAGACTGTCTTCAAGGCTTTTGTATTTCTTTTTTCCTTTTTTTTTTTGCAAAATCAACAGGATTGCATAAAAATACCTGAGTCCCTCAGCAATTTCTCCTCCTAATGGGAATAACTTGAAAGACACTGAACAATGATCAAACAGCATGACATACAACTACTATGAAAGCAGTCGTATTTTTGTAGTCAGAGGGGAGGGGGGCCTAGAGCTTTCTCCGTATCCACTTAAAGCATGAAAATAGATGGTATGCACCTCCGGTGCATGGACCTCGGATATAAGCCAACAACCGCCAAAATCCGCAGGAATTTCCAACGCCCATTGAAGCCAGTGGGTTGAAAGGTCAATTGTAGATAGATCAACAGTCAAAACACTCTCTGAAGAGCATAACTTAACGATTGGTTGTTACAAAATTCAAGCACTTACATTTTTTGTGAGTCTATTATCGTTCCTTTTTTAAAGCCAGGCTTGATGTGCTCGACCTATATGCAACTCGTGGCTTTCTGATGTTGTTGCCATTACAGGTGCCATATTGCTGCAGCTTTTCCAAGGTTGAAGGTGAGAAGCTGACTGTCTTCTTATATGCAACCCACCCCACTCCCTCCAGACAAATCTTCCAGCTCCCTTGGTCTCGGATTTGAAATCCCAACCTTCACTCAAAGCTCTTTGTATATTGTTCAAGTCATATGAGCATGGGCAGGAGCAATGCCTGATCGGCTGTGAAACGGGAAAAATCGCTAGCGTTCATTTTCATAGTCAATCCTGATTCCTTGAGGAGAAGATACATTGTGATACCTTCACTCAAAGCTCTTTGTATATTGTTCAAGTCATATGAGCATGGGCAGGAGCAATGCCTGATCGGCTGTGAAAAGGAAAAAATCGCTAGCGTTCATTTTCATAGTCAATCCTGATTCCTTGAGGAGAAGATACATTGTGATGGGTTTTTTCACTAGCAAATTAACTTGAGAGTGGGTGAGCGATGGGGAGTAGGAGCTCATAACTCTTCCATTAGCATTATTGAATGTTTTGGGTTTGCTTCTCTTACTAAAGGAAACTCTATATATAGTCTTTTGTTGGTGGTGGTTTTTTCTCTGGACTCAAGCAATTCAGAAATCAGTAAATCACATAAATTCACATCAGGAGAGGCAAGTTTATTGTTTTCTATTTTAAACTGGTTCTTCCATGTTTTGTCTTGCCTGCAAAATCCTTCCTGCTTCTCAAATGCAAGATAATGCAGGCACGCAGCATTTCTAATATAAGCCAGAAAAGATGTAATGATAAATATTTAACTGTAGTTTAACATTTCATATGCTGAAAGCAAGGAAAGGGAGGAAAATATAGACATGTTAATGGTGTCCTCTCATCATCATATCCTCTTCAGCTAACATGGGAGGAGGATGCATAATTACCTGGACAGAGACTAAGTATATTGACTTCAGTTATTCTTCAGCAGGAACGTTTTCTCAGTGTGTGAGCACAAAAAGCTTTAAGGAGTAAGGCATTAAAAATGCTATTATCTTTGGAAAAAGCACAATTCAGCTGGCTTGCCCATTATGTAGGTGAAAGCACGATGGGCACTGAGACTGCCAAGTACATTTGCATGAGATTAGTTAAATCATCTACGCAGCTTGTCCCCCCTCTCTGTGTCACCCTATGCTCAGATACTGGGGAACTTGGAAGCAAGAGTAGCAATGAAGATGCAATACTGCATGAGCAATTCCTTATTTTTTTTCTGATAAAAGAAGAGGCACAAAAAGGTGGGAAGAGGCTGACTAGTTGTGGGAAATGCTAGTGGGGAAATTGGCAGCTCTGGGCTCTGTCACAGTGTGCAATCTTGGGCAACTTGAGTCTTTGGGATCACTTTTTTGCGCTTGATTTAATTTTGACCAAAACTTCACGACACCAAAATTCTCATTGCAATCCACAGCATTTGGCAGGAGGTACAGCCCATATCAGTACTTGACCTGTGAAATGGGAATAGTTTGACAGGATGACCCACACTTTATCCCTTCTCTGAAAGGTCAATAGCCTACCTGGACAGAAGAGGCAGTTTCCTGTTGCTACCTTTGTACAGCCTGCAGTGGGAATCTGATCTGGGTTGGGGTCTCTGGGAACCGCAGCAATGCAAGTAACATCCCCTGTCAGCATCAGCTAAATGCCATTTCCCAGGTTTTGATCACCTGGTGCCAGTATGGTCCAATGATGCTTGCTGGAGCGGAGATGGATGCTTTCCAGCATAGCACTAGTATGTGCTTGCCAGAATGGATGTGGTCCTTCTGCAGGCTGGTTTTGTGCTGTTCCGAAGCCTTCGTAGGCAATTGAGAGAAAATGTCCCCAGGACATTATGCTTTGGAAAACAAGCATAGGGATTGGGGTGTATTAGCTCAGCTGCGGTTATACTGGCAATGTGGGACATGAAATAACACAAAGTTTTCATCTGGCCATAGAAATGACTAAGTAGAAATACTTTATGGCTTTAGGAGTGTTACATTCTTGTCATGTTTCAGCATTTGCAGATACAACAGATGAAGCAAATTAAATTATGCATGCAGTAAAGGAATGCATTGTTAGCCACAGTCTTTGTTAACTTGCCTCCAAATAAATAACTAACCAGAAGATTGAAGATTTGGTAGGTTGGGGGTTTTTTTTTGCCTTATCCTTAGACATGTGATGGATATGAGTGTGTATGTCTCTGCAGGTGACTCGTCAGCCATACCTGCTGCACTTGTTACCCAGTGGGTCTCCCAGTGTAGGAGAAGCCACATGGCTGAACATCTCTCATTTGCATTCCAGTTGTATACAGCTTTGGCAATTTGCTTATGCAACTGGATGTATGCAATCATCAATAACACAGTTTGCAATAAGTCTCAATTAATGTTGCCGCAGGAATCTTCCTTCATGTTTGTGCTGGCTTCTGTAAATTTAAATGCTCAACCTTAATGATGCATTAATGTTGGTTTTTTTGTTTGTTTGTTTGTTTTAATGCTGTGTTTGCATTTAAGTCCACAATTTATTTTGTTCTCTTTGCCCAGCAGGGACACTTTTTCCACTAACTCTTTAATAAGAAGCCTTCATGAGTACGAAAGCCATTTATCTTTATTAGTTGTATATTTTGCTCATCACCTCTCTTACATTTATGAATTAAATATTTATTGATTTTTTCACAAAGAAGAATGCCCCACTGCTCAGTAAGAATAATTACCACCAGCTATGCACAGAGAACTGTAAGCAAAACAAACTTGCATTACTTCTGTAAGTCATGTCAGAAGTGACAGAAACTGAATCCGTCTTTTAATGGAGATCCTTGTGAGACTGTATTTTTTTTGAGAAATCTGTAAAATGAGCTATGAAAGAAGGGCTTGCATCTGTTTGTTTGCGTTGTTTCATTGACTTTTTTTTTTGCTTTGTGATACACAAATGAAGGTGAAGGAATTTTTCTTCTCTTCCCCACTTTTGCTTGTAATCTCGTTGATAGCCTAAGAGGACTGATGAATATTCATTCTGTCTGATGTTGTGTGAAACCTGCTCAGTTATAACTGAAAGTGATTAGCTTACTCTCATTTTTTTGATGCATTCATTTTAAGGCCCAAAGGATCAGTGTGGTCAGCTACCAGATATTGCTGCATCAAGCCTACACCTCTAACTGGAAGTCACTTAAAAAAAGCATGCAACCTCGAGCAGAAAACTTTGTTCATGTAGCATACCAGCGCCCACTGATGAATCCCCATCACCTCTGAAAATACAGAGTTTGTTTTCAATGGAATTTGATGCTGAGTCTGTATCTACAGCATGGAAACCCCTCCATCAAGGAAAATAACTTAAAATGTCCTGTATTGTTAGAGATTACATCCTGGGAGCAGAAGACCTTGGCAGAGCCTGGGCAGGGCTGTGCCTGCACCCTGGTGCCCCGGGTGCCCAGGCAGGGGACAGCCAGACGAGCGCTGACCCACCGGCCAGTTGTGCCCAGTTTTGGACATATGCTTTTCCCTGGGATTTCTTGTCCTCTCAGGCTGCTATGTCTCATCAGCCTTGTAGAAATTCAGTTATTTTTGAGACTTACACCTCTGAGACTCCTTTGAATTCAGCAGAAATCAGGAGAGAGAGAGAGGCAGCGGAGGAAGGCTTCTCTCCCGAGAACACAGGCTACGAACTCTGGCCTCTCTCCATCCATCCTTCTCCCTTATTGCAGCCCTTAGTAGCTGGAGTTTAAAGACAACTTGTGCTTCCTGCTAGAAATCACCTATGTAGAGCACCCTTTTCTGAGCAAATACTGCCTCTGGGGAGGCAGCCCTCTGCACCTTGGGATACAAATAGGCCAAAACTCAGCCCATCCCACTGTTCGCTACCGACTCCCTTAAAGTTGGCGGGGTGCCCTGAAAACCTTGAGCTTTGATTTTTTTTTTTACTCAGGATTGAGGTAATGTGGGAAAGAAAGAGAGCTTCTGTCCTCTCTGGGCCAGAGGCTCCCCCGCCGGGCCAGGCCTGCAGCTGGAGCTGGGCCTCTTGCTGTGGAACTGCCCCACACCGGCCCTTCCACGCGCAGCTGGAATTGCTTTTTTTCTACTTCTTTTTTTTCAGCTGGCCTAGCACCTCCCATGAAGTGGGATCACCCTAGGGACGGACATGCAGGAAAATGCAGGAAAATGCCCTTTTGCTCTACGTCCTGGGCTGCTGGGTTGCAGCAGGCCTTTGCTGAGGGAGGCCTGATGTTTAACGCTAGCGGAGCCAGTGAGCTCAAAATGGCTTCATGCTGGATGCATGTTTCTGTGCATCCACAAAAACCACTTTTTGCCAGTGCTTTGGGATTTGCTTTTCTTTTTAAAGGAATAGAAAGATGGGGAGGAAAAAGCCTTTCCTCAGCTGCACCGTTGACACAGTCACAATTTTCGTTATCTGCATTTTCTTCCACAGCAGCAGCAATAAAGTCACCTCCCTCCTTGCTCCTCTGGGCACTTCTGACACATCAGTCAAATGCCCGCAGCAAGATCATTGTGAAATGTCTTTTGACAGGAATGGCAGCTCGTGGCCCATAGCTATGATGGCTGTTACGACGATCGGCGTGAGGACGCTGCACAGGGCAAACGCCGAGGTAGTGTCAGGCGTCAAGCCCGGGGCCATGTTCTTCCAAACACTCTTTAATCTGCTCTTCTTGCAGGACTTCTCCCGCTTTGCTTCTGATAGATTGATTTCTCTCTGGGGCTGCAGCCTTGCATTTGCTGTTATCTATTTGCAGTGAAACACCTCTGTAACCATCAGCCAGGTTTGGGTTAATGCTTTTCTTGCCAGGCACACACCATCCAGAGCTATATTCTAATTAGTCGTACTCCTGTATATAAACTTTACAGATATTGCATCTTCATTTTACTGTTTCTATGGCAGGTAAATCCTTTCTTTGCAAGATGCTTTCCTTTAGCAGAGGGTATGTAGCCCTCCATGGAGGTGACCATGCTGCTGGCATAAATACAGCTGAGGGCCAGGAACTGCAGTGCCAGGAGGTCCAGCTGGAAGCATTGCTGCTGTTAACAACCCTGGCTTGCATGGTAAGGTGAGCAACCTGCGTTCAAATATGCACATTCTGTCTCTCTGTCCTCTCTCACTGGCGTTTCTAGTGTAAGGCACTGAGAAGACCCCATCCCTTGGCTGCCAGGGTGGTGGGATGCACTCAGGTGTGCAGAGGGAGGAGGTCAGCTCCACATCCTTTGCTGCTATGTGCCCCACTGGGGCAAAAACAGGGTACCTCAGGGGCAGTTTTGTCCCAAGGGGCCTGTGCCTGCTGGGGAGAGCCCAGGGCTCTGCAGCAGGTTTGTTGCTGCCTGTCAGAAACGGCCCAGTTCCGCCTGACAGTGAGCGATATATTCTCCAGTGGCGTCAATCCAGTTGCTGCTTCACCCATGTCAGGTTCCTGATGAAAGATACTCTCCTTTGCCACCTCCTCCTCCTCCCCAGGACCAACTCTTTGAAAACTGTGACTGGCTTTCAAAAGCTGGCAGTTAAAAGAGATAACAACGTGCCTGCCCATGAAAGCTAAACGTTCTGAATGAGCTCATGAGAAAATCTGATCTAACCTGCCTGTCTGAACAGTATTTATAAACACTGCTACCCAAGGATTAGGCAGCCCAGCCTGGCTGCCCTGGTGTAGTCAGTGAAGGCAGCTGTTTATATTTCAAACTTTCTGATGTAGCGAGGTTTTATAAAGAAGTCACAAGGTCACACTTTTTAAACTTTTTTTTTTTTTCACAAAGCCTCTAGAGGAACAAGCAGTACTTCAAAATGCTGCTGCCTCCATTTATTTAAACAGTTCAGGATGTTGATGTCATGTCCCCATCCCCCATCCCAAACTTCAGCAAATATCAAGTTTTGTCTTCCAAGCTGCAAAGGAAACCAAAATTTATTCTACAGACCAGAGTGTTGCTGGATGTAAATCCCTACAGCTGCACCTATGGTAGGCATGCTGAGCTGATTTACACCAGCTGATGAGCTTTAATTGTGAGGGAAGTCACTGCTTTGGGGCAACTGGTAAGTGGGCATGGGGACTGCAGCCCTGCTCCCAGCACTCTGCCAAAACAGCCTTCCAACACGCGCACAACGCTTGGTGCCCGCTGCCAGCACTTCATCTGCATGTAGGACCTGGGTTTCCAATCAGGTCTGGCCAAAATGCAGCTGTTGTACCCCTCCTGGGTTGCAAGGTGCTCAAATGGGTCACCCCTAGGCTATGGTTTCAGGTGGCCTGTTTAGACATAGGGGTTGGAGGATGATAGGAAGGCAGCTGTGGGATGAGGGTTCTGCCTGCTGAGCCCAAGAGGTGGGATTGCTGGGGGCCCTCCTGGTTATTGTCTTCCTCTTCCTTCCCTGGGCTCTTTCAGATATGTGTCCTGGACTCTTGCTGTATGGGGGTTTTGGTACGTGGCTTTTATCACGAGGTAGAAAGGTTTTCAAAACTGCTAGTGAATCTGTGCTGGACACCCTTTGGGCTCTGGGTTGTTCCTGCTCTCTTGCTGCATCTCACAGGGGCCCCCATGCTCAGCTGCTGTTGAAGGAGATTTTCTCCTCTCTGCCCTAGGAGCTAAGCGGAGGTCTGTGCTGCTGCTTTTGTGATACCCCAGGAATATTTTTTTTTTACTGTTTTTTTGTTGCAAAAGCACACTAATCCTCTGATTCCACCCCAGCAGGAATGGAAACCCTGGTTGTTTTATGTTACTGGAGAGTCAGCATTTTCACTAAATGAGATTGAAGGATAAAGGATGTTTACTTAGGACTGTGGGCGTGCAATACTAGAATAAAGTTAATAAAATAATTATTAATATTGTACTTAGCTTTAAGGTTTGGGATGGAGGGGGGCAGGAGTTGGCTATTTCTGCAATCCAGCTAACTTTTTGGGGTAGTCCATTAGCTGCTGTCCCTGGAGCTGGCATATTCTGGTGTGTTTTCTGCTACCTCTTGCTCTCCTCTTAAAGGTGGCTGTTAGAGAAACTACTCTGCTTGCCATGTTCCTTCATAGAAAAACTTTCTTTTCTTCCTGTCTGGTTGCCTCTTGGTGCCCGTGACTTAGCCCTGAGACTTACTTCTGTAAGGACTTGCATCACTTCTGTCTCTCCCTCTGCCCCCTCTCAGGTTACTGAATTTACATGTCTGTTGTACAAGTAATTACCTCATTCCTGGCTTCAGGCTGCATCCTTTTGCTTACAAAAACACTGTGATGTGCCTCTACAAATGATACCTTATGAGAAATGTTAACACCACAAACTCCTTTTATGACTTATAATTGATAGCTTGCCACAAACTTTGCATACAGCCTGAATGCATAAACATGACCAAAGGGTGATCTGAGGACGTGGTTCCCAACACCGTGCGACGCTTGGCTGCCATTTTATTAGATTTTTGGGACTCCACCCCAACCAGCTGTATAAAAGACGCTGAGATTCCTGTAGCCAATGAAGGGCAAATCCCATACCTGCTACCATGCCCCTTTTGGCAGCGTGTTGCTGCTTTTGAAGCGATTTTTCTATGTGGGTACCTTTGGCAGATGCAAGTTCACAGACGTGAGGGACCTCCAGCATCTGGCTGCTGGCCTTGAGGAGAGGCTTCTCCATCCCTGCAGTGCTCAGCGGTCCCCTGCCAAGGTGATAGCATTTTGCTGCCATGAAAGAGAGGGCGTGGGCTAATGGGCTGTCCTGGGGCAGCTGGAGGAAGGAGCTTGCTGTATTTGCTAGGCCTGTTTCTCCTTGGGCTTTCTGTACAGATGGGTGTGAGTGTGTGCAGATGGTCCCTACCTCCCTGTCTCTTGCACCCCCAAAGGTGTCTACAGGACATGTGCTCCTAAAGGTCCTATGGATGTGACCCTGTGGACAGTTGGCTGCCCTCCACTGAGGCTGCAGAGAGTTAATGCTCTGAACTTTGTTGCTTTGATTAACCCCTTATGTTAGATGGAACTTATTCCCAGTCCTGCTTCCAGTGAAACCAAGTGACAAAAATGCTACTTAACATCAGCAGAACTATGAGTCTCAGAAATCCCACTAAAACTACTGAGATCAGATCTGGGCCCCAAACAGCTGAATAAAATTAGCAGTTTGGGCTAATTTAAAGAATCTCTTCTTAAAAATATACTTTTAAGGAGTTTGAAAGGTGTGGAGACTATTTTTTTAATCTACTTTCAATTAGAAAGAGATGGCAGTGAATCTGATAAAAAGTGTAAAGATTTTTTCTCTGATAAACTATCTTATTAATGTTGTTCTATGTATATATACATATATATATATATAAAATCTAACATAAACCTTGCCCTTCCCCAAAAGCCCAACCTTTTCAGAGAGTTCACTTTATGATCTTTAAGAAGGTAGTTTGGAAAAACATATTTAACTGAAAGGCAAGACTAAAGAGGAAATGTTTTGCTGGAAAGTGTCTTCTGTCTGAAAAAGTAGCTCTCCTTTGCCTAGTTTCTATATTTAAATTTTTATCAGAGAAAAGCTATTTTTGCAGGAAAGTTTCTGTGTGGAAATGTTGATTGGTCCAGTGCAGGAGTCAGAGCCTCAACAGAGGGTAACTCTTCACTGAGCCATATTCCAAAAAATAAGCCTCCAATTAATTTTATTTTTACTGAAGAATACTCTGTCACTTGCTGAGCATGTCTGGCAAATTTCAGGTTAAGAGTTTTGTACGGCAAAGCTGTGCTGGACATAAAATAGGGCTTTAGGTTGGAAAGCAACTTGTGACCTTCTGTCCTTTTTCTACTGCATCTTTATAATGGATGTAAATCCATGAGATTAATTGTCAAGATGGATCTGAAGGACTCATTTGTCATATCCTTATAAATACATATGTTTGCTCTTCTCAAGTAGGGATGTTGTTCATAATTTGCAGCCAAGGCTTGATTCATAGATGATAAAGCAGCTCTGAAATGTGTATGTTTGCTTGATGTAACCCTTCTAAAAATAATTCACAGGATTAAAAATCTCTGTCGGAAAGCCAAGTAAATGGTAAAACTAATAATCTCTGCCAGGGCCCCAGGCATAGGTTGTCACCCAACAAACGGTTGGGTCTTGTGGACCTTTAAGAGGAAACATCTACAGTGCAGCTCATGGGTTAGTAAGGCTATGATGCAACTTAGTGACATTTTAAAAGCATGGGGGGTGGGGAGGGAAGTCAATCCAAATATCTTGTCATTATTATCTATTTGAAAACACGAGCACTGAAAGTGAACTCTTTTATCGGCCCTGAGGTTTTAAGTTGTCTGTATTACAGTCTGTGTAACAGTTAAATGCTAATACTGTCCCTTGTGAGAGTAATCCTATTTTAATGTTTCTAATTTATAATTAAGCTAATTTCCATTAGAAATCATACCACCCTCCTTCCCCATAATCTCACAATGTATTTGCAATGATAAAGACTGAAAATGAACTGCCTTCTGCTTATGACTGAACAGATGTGTGTGTGCTGGAGCACGGAGACAGGCCCGTCCTGGGCAGAGGGTTCCTCAGGAATGGGCAACCCCTTTCTCAGTCACTGCAGACTAAAAGGGCTTAAGAGCTGTGAGAAGGCACGGGGTGCTCTGTGAGATCAGAGTCACGGTACAGGATGGACTGCAAAGCCTCTCCAGAGTCCCTGCTCCCCAGTGGGGTGCAAATGGGATGGAGGGCAGTGGTGGCCCCAGTGCTAGGCAATGAGCCTGGGCAGGTGGGTGATAACCCAAGTATGGTTTTGCCACTTGGTTGCTCAGGTCCAGAGTAGGCACCTGGGGTGCTTGGGTCAGCTCAAAGGCCCCCTGCTACGCAGCACCCTGGGGTCAGAGATGGGGAGCCACAGCAGGGCTGGGAGTCCCGACCGGGGACACCATGGTGGGCACCCAACTGACAGGCTGCTATGGGAGGGGGAACCACAGCAAATGAGGTCTGTTTCTGGCTGCTGCTGCTCTCTGCGTTGGCACTGGGGAGAGCCCTGATTTGGAAGGGTGCAGAGATAAAGCACAAAACCCCTTTCCCTCCTGAAAGCCTGGTGTAAAAGATCAAAATGTTCATCCTGCAAAATGTTCAGAATGGGAATTTTCTCGTCCTCTCTCTTGATCAAAGAGTTTCCTTCCTTGTTCCACTTGCTAGATGACAGCGTTAGCAGTAAATTGTTGCCCCTTTCATCCTCATGGGTCAGTCGCTTAAAAATCTAACTCAAATGACTAGCTGGTAGGGAAGCATGTTTTAGGCTAAGTAGTTCTTACACGTGTTTTCATCAGCTCCATGGATATTCACATATTTGAGTTTTAAAATATTTTTAAAATCACAAAAGCCTGGACAAACCAGCCTAAAATCAGCTCTAAGTTCCGAATAAAAATGAAAATTGGAACACGTCTTCAAAACTTTCATAGTTAAACATTTGTTGATTCCTGATATTAAGAAAAGAAATGGAGCTGACAGTTTTTGGTACTGTGATCTCGGGGGGAATATCTCCCAGAAAAGCTGGAGGGAGGGATCTGAAAGAAGGTTTTGCTTTTAGTTGTTCAGCTGTTGCTCATCTTAGCATGAGGTCTGCAGTTGAGGAAGCTATGCAGTTTGTTCTTCTGGTTTGTTGGGGTTTTTTTGTTTGTTAGTTTTAAGAAAGGGCCAGATTTATTACAACACTTGACGGCTACAAATCATCAGTGCCTTGTAATGCTCCATCTTGATACAAACATGAACACACAAAGGCTTTTGGGACTGGACTTGACTGCTCTGCACTGTTTTTTCTCTCTCCTCTCCCCCTCTTCCCTTCCAGAATCACTGATGCATCTCTAATAGAAAAAATGCAAAGTGTGCAAGTTGTCTTGGCACTGTGGCTCAACATCTTGTCATGCTGCACTATTATGTTGACTCTTCTACACAGGGAGAGCGCATGAAAAAATCCCAGCAGCACTGTTCTGGTTCAGACAACCACAAAAGCAATTCCCCTTTTTTGTTGGCTCTGGGAAAAGAGATTCTACAGAGACGGGCATCTCGGAGCTAATCAGCTGGTTTGACTTAAAGGGAGCTGTATGGAGGAAAGCCAGTGACACATTGCAGACCTAACTGCGCTCAGATTTAGCTATTGTTTCTCTTACCCGCTTTTTGGATGCAGAAAGAAAAGAGGAGCTGCAGAATTCTGCTTCCAAAAACTGGGTGTATTGATTGGTTATAATTATCTTATAAAATGGGAGGAGATGAAATAGGGAAACTTGACCCAATTGTTTTTGAGACTTGTGAGGGACAAATTTAATTATTTCAATATTTTGTGGTTATACCCACTGAAGTATGAAGTCCTTCAGCTACGTGTGTCTGTCCATGTGTTTTAACTTAAGATATTTGTGGAGTTCCACTATTGTGGTAGCTGTGCCTTTCACAATCCATAATTCAGCACTTCACTCTGAACTAATATTGGTAACGACCTCCTCCTTTGCACAGAGGGAACTGAGACAAAGCATATGCATTTGCTGAACTTGGAGGGCTTTTCTTCCTCATTTAAAGAAGCAGATTTGTTTTGGTATATGTTTTATTGTCATGTTTAATCCACTTACCCAAGTCTTGAGGAACCTCAGCACGATGAGTCTGAAACATTAGACCCCAGCCCAGGTGATGCAGCCTATGGCCTAGTGCTTACAGCTCCCGCCTGCCTCATACCCTCTGTAACACGGCGTGCTGCGGACCCAGTCCTTTCCAGAAGCAAGGAGTCCTCAGCAAAAGGAGAGAAAAAGGCTCAGCAAGGAAGCAAAGACCTCCATCCCACCCTTTTTTTTTTTTCCACTTGATTACAGAAGGGCTCATAGCAGACGTAAGGCTAAATTATTTGATCAGAGCAAAGCTTCCTAACATTTTCTCATTGGCTGTGATTTTTCTAGCAGTGCTTTACGAAAACACGGGTGCTCTCTCTCTCTGTCTCTCTCTGTCTGTCTCTCTGTCTCTCTCTCTCCTCTGTTCAACATAGCAAGAGCAACAGCAAATCACCAGCCTGTTAAATTGTTGGTTTGCTCACATGATGTGTGCCTGCTGAAAATGCTTAGTTCAAAATAAAACTGAATAGTAAAGCTATGTGACTGCTAATGGAGAGAAAGGTCATGAAGAACAATGCAACAGCACATTAGAAAACACTTGTTACAGGCTTGATTGGAAAAGTATTGAAGTTAATGGTGATATCTTCTTTAATAGATTTGGATCAGGTTTTTACAGAAAAGCATTCAGGCTCATTCTATGGTTGCTTTATATATGAGAGATCTGTGGTTTGATGATTACAATGGAGGGATGCCTCAAAGGGCTTTACACAAGTAAAGCAGCCTGGTCACACTCTACTAGAGCAGCGGCCTGAGATCATGCTCTTGGGGGTCATTCCCTACTCTTCGCTCTCAAACCTTGCTTCAGCAATTCTGATACTGCAGTAATTAGATTCCCTTAGAAATTTGCATGGTTACAATTGTTCCAAGCCTTGATGTTGACACACTTGTTTCACTATTAAAATTTATACAGGAGCAGTCAGTCTCCCTTTATCTGAAAGGTGTGCCAGACAGAAGAGGCCTCTGAAGCAATTCTTGCCTCTGTGCTGGAAACCATTTGGATTCAGGGACACTATCTCACTGGAGATTTTTGGGCTTCCCGGGCCTAGCTGATCATCAGAGGTGAATCCTGCACCCCCAGAGCCCCACAGCAGCATCTTGGGGTTCAGCTAGGAGCTGAATGCTTTAGGCAGGGCTCTGAATTGTGGCTCAATACCCCACGCTGCATCCCCGGAGATCTGCTGTGCCAGGGAATGTGGTGCACAGGCACTCCAGCAGCTCTGTTGAAGTGACCCTGGGTCCAACCAGACCTGTCAAGCTGTTGGACATGGGTTGGACCTGAGTCCCCGCGACATCTCTTTGTGCCGGTAGTGGAAGCCACACTCATCTGCAACTAAGATAACCCATCCCTGCACAGCTGAGAAGTGCCTCTCAATAATTTATTCCCTGCTATGATAATCCATGTTTGAACACTGGTGTTGGTGCGTCCACACGAGCATGCGCTGCCTTGCCACATTGCTGGTTTAGCAGTACCTAAGCTGGGAGGGTCCAGGCCTTTGCTCTCTGTCTTTTGCTTGTAATACAGAAAGGTGGAGTAGATAGTCAGTTTATTTCTTTTTTTGAGTGAGGAAAAATATTGGAGGTGGTTTCACCACCATATTGATAGCTGAGGACACCTTGCCTCTGCCAGGGTCACATCAAGACATCTGTCTTGGGCTACCATCGTGCTTCTGCAGGGAAAACAGTGGTCCTGCAGTTATTTCAGGCCCTTGGACCAGGGGACCTCATAACACCTCTCTGCCCTGTTCTCACTTTATGAAAGAGAAATTCTTCCACATGTAAAGTCTGGTAGATGTTCCTCTGAAATATTTAATTCCCTAACAGGTAAAGCTCATCCCTTTAGAGATGGCCATAAAACCCAAATAATATGGCTTTTGGGATGCTGAGGTGATGCTGTGGCTGGCTCAGAGTATGAGAGTGGATTACACCCTGCTGTTGGCAAAGTGTTGTCAAACTCTCCAAGGAAAGCACCCTAGATTCATAATTCATAGGATTTAAGGCCAGAAGCAGCTATTAGATCATCCAGCCTGACCTGCATAAAGCAGGTCATAGCATTTTGCAGACTAATTTCTGCTTCAGTCCTGTAACCTCTGTTTGAGCTACAGTGTAACTTATAGACGAACACGTAATTTTAATTAAATGAATCCATAAACTAAGATTTTTTTTCATTATTCAGTGGTAGTTTGATCTAGCATCTAATTGCTCTCAATGGTTTGTGTTGAATAAAATAAATTGTATCTTGTTTCTAAGCTAAGTTTCCAGCCAATAGATCTCACTGCGCTTTTGTCTCCTATAATGAAGAGCCATCTACTATCAGAAATATCTTTTAATGTGCAAGTTTGAGCTATGAATTACAAAATCCTGAAGTTCAGGATCTTGTTCACTTTAACTGGACACAATTAGAAGAAGAGAACCTCTATGTTCCTAAAATGCATCACACTTTTTTTTCTGTACATTTATTACGCCTGCAGAACGGACTTGGTATTTGTGGAAATTAACAAAGCAAATCCCTTCTAGTACACTAGTAAACACAGCTCAAAACCTGTTCTTCGGTCAGGCGGAGGAATTGTCTCCTGCCTTGGAAAAAAAACCTCAGCTAAATAAAAATTTATATTACAGCAATGCAAAGCATTTCATCAGACCTCAGACACACTTGAACTTAGCCTTGGGCCAGAGGCTGAGCGAGTTCATGAACCTCAGCTCACGCTGGCAAGAATTCAGCTGTGAGAAATGCTGCTTCTCCTCCTCCCACGACGTCTTGCGCCTTCTAGCATGCTCCCCAGAGCCACCCACGCAGGGACGACGGAGAGTGAGAGAAAAGCAGGAGGAAGCAGCTTACATCTCCTTTCACCACTCATTTTTCCTGGGAGGGAATTTTGTTGCCCTTCCCACTCCTCCCTCAGTATGTCAGGATGTGGGATGGTGTGAGACCGTCTGAGACATCCACAGTGCAGTCTGTTACCTTGTATTGTCCTTGAAGGAGTTTCTGGGTTGTTGAACACTAAGCCTGCCCAGAGGAAAAGTAAATAAGCAAGATAACTCCCATCTCATCTGATCATGTTTGTTGAGGTGTGGAGGACTAGAATACTTTTGCTAGAGCAAGGCATCTCCATCACATGCTCTCTGCTGGTAAAGTGCTCCTGACATAGAAGCAGTTTATAAGACTCCCCTAAACAAAATATATAGTGACTATAAAATAATGTTACTGCATCTCACAACTTCTGTTTTTAACTCATAAAATGGAGCTGCTTGCTGCAGCTATGCTGAAAACATGAACTGCAGGCTTGGCTTTAGTTCAAGAGGATCTCTGTCGAGGTGGTTAGTGTGTCTGGTTAGTCACCACAGTGAGAAGTCAACTGTGAGGAAGACCTGCATGATTAGCAAGTTTTGTGGTGTTTTTTTTTTTTTAATACAGAAAGCAAATTTAGAAAGGGTAAGGGTTACCCACAGATGCTGTCATCACTGATGGTTATGCAAAAGATGCTAGATACCTACATAACTACTTTGACGTTTAGGTTTCCTGCAATAGATGGTTATGGATATTCTTCTTGGACAGCTTTTTATTTTGGCCACCTGCCCTAATTTCCCTTTTATTTTCCAAATTCTTCAGCTATGCCTATAATGGAGAAATGTGCTCTGATAGATTGGTGTCTGTGACATTTAATACAATAAGAAGCTAATCAGGAGTGAAGCACCTATGTGTTGCTGGGTCAGTACCAATAGTTGACCAGCTACATGAGGGTTTCCACCAGTGGGCCAGACACCATTGTGTCTTCATTCTGCCATGTCTTACTGTTCCCTTTCCATGGGGCCAAGGAGGTGGCAAGAGACCTAGGAGGTGGCAAGACTGACCTACCCCTGCTGGCTGGTATATAGCCCTTCTGAAAGAGACCGAACTAGATGGAAGCTGGAGAGAAAAGAAGGTACATACAGGTGATACTAGAATTTATTAGGCATGGTGCAAGGTGCAGGGAAAGTGAACAGCAAGCTTGGTTGAAAAGCTAATGCCATAGTTTCATGAAGAGCCTCTATAAAGAAGATATGCCTCTCTTCCTTGGTCATTTATTCCTGTCCTCTTCTTTGTTTTGGCACAAAAAAAAAATGAAGCAGCTGGAGATTAGGGTGCTGATCTGGCTGAAAATAAATACAGGAAACAAAATATTTAGTCGTGTTGGGGGGGGGGGGTACAGGCAGAGATGTGAGAGATGTACTGGTGTGAGAACCAGCAGTATGTCAAGTTGCTGGCTGCAAGTTGCGAGCAATCTATATCGAGCTTGGTAAAAAGGTGCAAAACCCGGTGCCCCATCTGGCCATGAAAAGCAGTTGCTACCTATCCTGCCAGCCATGTTTCTTCCCCTGGTGACTGTGTGCAGGAAAGCAAGCTGAGGTATTGCATCCATAAATGTTTTGATAAACCAGACAGATCCCTTGCCAAGCCATCTAATTTTATTTGGTTTTATCTCTACATTTCTTTTATAGACCATTTCTATTGTATGTCACATGAAACCATAGTGCCGCTATCTGCTGTGGTAATTGTCTGGCCCTTTGTATTGACTGGCATGTTGGCAGATGATTGAGGGCCTTGGGCGGCTGCATAGAAGACCCAACAGTGGCAATGCTTGCAGGACTGTAGCAGATGCGTTGATGTTGCTAACACGGAGTGCCGGGTTAACGAAGACTGTAACACATGCACACATTGATTTCATTAAGATGGCTGGCCTGTAGTCATCACTCGGATCTGAATGCTTCATGACATTACACGAGGCATTTCCCTTATCCCACTTGTAACAAATTCTTTGCAATGCAGAGGCCTGTGTAGTGCTCACAGAAGGGTATTTATGTGGATATTTGTTTTCTATGAGTATATGAAGAGATATCCATCTAGATATATAATAAACACCCCATAAAGCAGCTTGACTCTGCACGGAGATTTGCAGCTGTGTTTACCTAGCCTGACACTGCAATATCCATACATCATCCCTTTCTCAAGGAAGTCTTGTTTCTCTTTGATCTCTTTTTGCCTTTTAAAGGCTGAGAGTTAGAATTTGCTTTGCTCCCACATGACCCAAGCTTACCATTACCCCGTTGCATCTGCTTCTTAGCAGACGTTATGGAAACATGACAGCATAATAGAGTGCTGTGCTAACTTGATCCAAGTGCATTTGGAAGAGGTACACTTGAACTTCAACACCACTGGTGGGAATGTGACTTGAATTAATGAACATCTAGGTCAGGTTTAGACCTCATTTTCCTCACACCAACAGGCTGAGTCTCTCAGTGTCCTTGGCTGGAACCATGCTTATATGAGATCATATGAGATCATTAACACACTCTTCCCAAACCTCTCCAAAGATGCTAACAAATTAGCAAAGCACTGTTCCTTTTGTGCTCTGCTGGTATCCCTTGTTATCGAGGAATGGGTTCTGCAAAATTCATTAGCAGAAAGCAATTCCTTGTCTCTGCGAGCGGCTTGGTGCTGCAGGCACAGAGCTCAGACCTTTCAAAGGAATTCCCACCTTCTGGTTTGATTAGCAAGGCTTTAGCTTGCTGGGGTTTTCTGAACTCCCTGCAGGAGCTCAGCTAAGGCAGAGCTGCCTTGTTACTCAGTCCTGCTCTCTTGCGTGAGGTCTAAGTAGGCATTAATTTGTTCCTTTGTTAGAAATCGTGCAGGGCCAATGGAGCCTGTCACTGTACATGTCCCTAGGAATATCTAAATATAATGATTAAACTATGTATGCGTGCATGTAGTCACGCAGAAACACATGTGCACTTCTCTAATACTAGAAGTTTCCTGTAGGTGGTAGGAAACTCCACCATTTACATTTACCGCTCATTATCACAATTTGCATTGCAGTGGCAGTGGGTAGAGGCTCCCATCTCCTTGTGTTGAGCACTTTCCATGCACAGCAGCTAAAACTTTTCCCCTCCAGAAAGCCCGTAGGGAGTTTCCGCCACACGGCGTTTGTGGAAGGCTGTGCCGCCCCTGCTTTGCTGCTGCCCGTTTTCCTGGCTGCAGCGAGGCAGAGGAGGTGTGAGGACAGAGGGCGGGAGACCCAGCAAAGGCTGCTGCGCTGCAGCCCTGGTTTTCCCTTTGGATGTCTGGTCTCCAGTGTGATGCCAGTCATCTGGAGATCTCTCTGAGCGGCTCCTGGGGAGAGCAGCGGGAGCTGCAGATGAGGCTAAAGCTCTGCCTCTGGTTTGGGTGGTGGTGATTTCCAGCAGATCTAAGTGGAGCGTGAGAGCAGACTCTGTACTCTTCTTCCCAGCCACCACCCCCTGAGCTATTAAACCCCGGGTCACATGCACCCTGGGGCTCCTTGGGCTGAAGGATAAAAAAAGCAATTGAGCTTCATGTGCCTGATTTTGCTACCCTTTGTGTGCACATGCAAACTTGATATCCAGGCCTGAGGCTTTGAGTGAGTGGGATAGAACATGTTTATTTGCTGACAGTTCTCCGGTGCAAAGTTACACTGTATGCGTCCTCTAAAGATTGCAAAATATTTTACAAGTCTTGTTAGCCTCATCTTCACAGACAGAGATGCTGCAGTGAAGGGAGGGCATGCTTCCTCCACAGGTGGATAAGGCAACCTCAGGGGGCTGTCCAGAAGGAGAGGGCTGTTTACTGAGATTTAAATCCACAGCCATGTTAGGCAGATTGAAAGCATAAACTTGCCATTAGCCTAATGTAAATAGCTCTTCCATATGTTTGGTTTACTCATCCAGTGTGTTTTCAGTTTCGCCTATCATGCTGCTCAGCAATGTTTGTACAAAAATCTCAGAAGAAAAGCAGTGCTTCCCTCCTTGGCCAGACCCAAGATGTTTCTTTCACATTCCCCAGAACTGCTCATCAGTCTCTAGGAATTTAACTGTGATTCTTTGTCCTGTTCAGGAAATGCCCTGTCAAAAAGGATTTTCCATCGAAATGGTCTATATCTCATAGTACAGTTTACAGGGGTCCGCTCTCAAATTGCTTTATTCCAGATGTTCATGCTTGACAACTGTATTTTTAGAATTGATAAACTTGTATTTCATAGTTGTTCCTAGTGTGCCCTGCCAGTGAAGGTGAGGATTTCTGGGTCAACCCTAAAGCAGCATTATCAAAAGAAGGAGAAGCAGCTTCCATCACAGCCACTGTAGACTGTCCTGTCTGGCAGCACGGGGTTGCCTTCACAGTGGCAAATTTCTCAATAGTGATATTTTGTGGTGTGGGCAGGATTCCTCTGTTGTTCAGGGTAATGAATTTATGGCTGCTCTCAAATGTCCATATGCCTATATGTCTCAGAGTGTGCATGCTGCTCAAGTTTCACGGCCTTTCTAATCTTTGCTGAGGGACTGTAGATGGTTGTCCCCACTTTCCCCACAAAGCATCCTTCAAAAGACAATTGGGCAACGTGTAAGTCACAAGAAATGTTGCAGAAAATTTCCACCAAGAATTTCCAGCAAAATCCTTCTTCTGTGCTTCCCCTCTAAGTATAAAGCCAATTGCCAGCATAGGAAAAATTTTTAAGTCAAGGGCTTGTTGTTGTTGTTGTTTTAATGGTTTTCCAGCCCTTGTTTTTAAGTCAGGTGCTGTTGTGACCGTTTACACACGTGTGTGGCATGCAGGACCATGGAGCTGAGTACTTGCATATGCCTTTGTGCCGCTTTCTGTAACAGTAAGGTGGTTTTTCTGTGCATTGATCAGATGGCGATTCTTTCTTCACCCCTTTTTGGTGTGCTCTTCTTTCCCTGCCCTTCTGCCACCTCCTCAGCAGAGCTGTGTGACTCTCCCTTCCAACTCCGGCATATGCTGCAGTGACCTACCGGCTAATAGCCCTGAACTTGCTTGCACTGCCGGGACCTGACTTGCAGATTTACTTGAAGAACGGCAGCCTGGCAGCCCTCCAGTCTGCCTGCTGGATCTGGGCCAGCTATTTATTGTGAAACTTCTGCTCCTCTTGGACTTTGCAGCAATTTTTATCCCCCCAGATGATTTGCGTAGTACCAGGTAGAGAAATCCCATAAAAAGCCTGGGAATTTGCTCTGTGCTCAGCTACACATAGTTGCTACTGACTCAAATCCTGTTTCTTTTACAGCAATATACAAGGGACTATAAAATCAATAAAAGGTATTTTAACCTGTGACTGCAAATATTTTGTTGGGACTGTGTGGCAGGATAAAAGCTACATATGCTGGGAAGTGAGCCAGGGTCCAGATTTGAGGATCAGTAAGAGTTGCTAGAAGACATGTAGAAGTGCAAAAATTTTACTCTCTGCTTCACTTTTGGACAAAGGCTGAACTTATTTCCTTCCTGTGCATTGCTGAGACTCCTTTCCTTTACTTGTATTTATTAAAATAAGCCAAACAAGCTGAGTTTCTCAGTTTTTCATGCTAGCCTCTGCTGCTGCACCCTATGCAAACACCGTCCCCACAAAATGGGGCCATGCTGACCCTTTGTGCTAGTGTAAACGGCTTCAGAGGGGCTCCTCACCAAATAATACCCAAGGCAACGGGAGCCAGCACTTTAGATGGAAGTCAGTTAACTAAGTGCCGTATACTGGGTTACAGAGGCGTTGTTTTCTTCGCACAGGAGAGAAACATCCATCTTAATAGAGGGACTCTGACAGAAGAAGTGAGAGTGCATGTGAGCTGTTCCTCCGCGTGGAAACTGCTGTTGCTGATCTATGTCACCCCGTGCACAAGCCACCGCTTGCTCATATATATTTTAATGTGGAATGTGAGAAATCGGTCAGAGGCTGAGGTAAAGTGCAAGCTTCTGAAGGCAGTGGGTCAGCTGGAAAAACACCTTTCTCCTATGTTCCCCAATGGCTAAGTGATGAGATGACCCACAGCTGGGAAGGCAGATGGCCAGCAACTTCACAGCACTAACCTTTTGCCTCTGCAAACGTGCATTAGGCTGGAAGTGAGGATTCACTCAATGCCCACAGCTTTCTGTATTTAGCCCCTGTGGCCAAGCAGCCTGGCAGTTTTGAGTGCTGAGGAGGGCTGCATGATCTCCTGCTTAACAGAGACCAAAGATCAGTGCTAAGGGTTAAGGCCAGCTGCAGAGCTGCCATGTCCTCTTCCTGAGCCAGAGGCTTTACTGAGAGCCACAGGCATGATCTCCACTGCGGCTCTGCCCTGCAGGCCCTGGGGTCAGGTCTGCAGAAAGTTTTGGTGCCTGCCGTGGCACAGGGGCACAGCACCCCGTTGGTGCGTTGACTTCTCTTGAGATGCACCAAACTGGAATTTTTTTAGCGTGTCCTTGGACACCTCAATCCCATTCAGGTTCACGGTGCTTAAGAAGTGGCATATTTGCTGGTACTTTTTGCTGAGGCTGTGCTCCCAGTCTCGCCCTGAAAGCTCCTTGAAGGGAGGAGGGTTGACACACCTCTGTCATTTCTCTTCCTGAGCTGTAGTTGTGGGGTCTTCTAAGGGGCACTGTCACACAAGGAGAGGAGCTGTGAATCGTTGCAGTTCTGTCCTCCTTGATCGTATCTTGCCATGATCTTGGACCTTCTTAAATGAAAGGTAGCAATTACCCCTTCCATTACCCTTGATAATGTTTTATTAGTAATTGCTGTGATTATCTATAATTGCCTGTGTTAATAGTGTGCTGTGATTGGCAAGGTTCAGATTAAAGTTGATTTCTGCTTTGAGGGCAGGGGGGAAATGGCTGTTTAGTTTGTCACTGCTGTGTTCTGTAATAATGTGTTTCAAGTCAACTAAAGCCACAGCTTAGGATGAAGTAGTTGTATTTAGGATGTTGGACTAAATTTGGCTTTCCAAATTAAGGCTAATGTCTCTCTTAAGCCAATTCCAGGCTGCAGAGCACTTCCAGAAGTATCTAGGACCCCCAGGGAGTACACGCTGCGTTATTCAGCCATGCTTGGAAGAAGTGACTTTGTTCAAGAACATGCCCATCACTACCTGTGAACTGAATTAACATCCAAGTACCAGAAAACTTGCCTCACCTGAATGGGGAAGGAGTTGGTTTGACATTCATTGGTTTGACGTTTTTATAGAACCAGCCCCAATGTCGTCCTAAACTAAGAATTTCTATTTCAGAAAGCCTAGGCAGAGAAAGAGGTAGGGCAGCTGTACAAGAGAAGGACTGTGCAGGACAGAAGAAATTCTGTCCCAAATGTGGGCTCCATGGATTGGTTTCCTGACAGAAAGCAGGATACCCCCTTGGCCCCCAAACAATATGAGAATTAAAAGAATTGCTATTCAGATATTTATTTTCAGGTATTTCTGTACCAAAGCCCTGCTGCAGTCGGAGCTCAGGGAGTTCCAGGTTCAGACCTCAATTCTCATCCTCGCATTTCTCCACTGGGCTGAATCTGCTTCTTCAAAACTGCTGGAGCTTTGTGTATGTTAGAAGGAGGGTTTTTCAGAGGAGAGATGAACGTAAAGGCTGTGCAGAAAGGAGTGTGAAAAATTGCATGGCTGCAGATGCATTTTATCGCATGGCTCTGCAGTCCATCTCTTCAGTCCACACTAGTTACCTTGTATAGATACAAATTTAGAACATAAACCTGCAGTAATTTACCATGTATGATGCATGCGTACATAATGTCCTTTTATAAAGTCTGATGGCCACTTTTGCTGTATGCAAACCCCTTGCAAAGCTCTGCTCTCCACATTTCCCTCCCAGTTTATTGGGACAAGGTGACCTTCTGTGGTTACTGGTGGGCAACCTGCTTGCTTATGGGATCAAGGAGGACCCAGCAGACTGATGACTACTGGAGTGGGACCTGGGAGCAACTAGCTTAAAGCCACTTTAAACTAGCTTTTGTTTTCTGCCTGAGCTGACCTACAGATATGGAAACAGTCTCGACCAGCTGTATGTGGCCTGCTGCATCCTGATAGTAATACACTACATCCTGTCCTGCTGGGGACAGGAGGCGACTCAAAGCTGTTCTCTCAGGAAACGTCTTTGTGCAGCCACAATGTAAACACCATAATACACATTATTTCTGAGCAGGCACCACTGGCTGAAAAGTTTTTTTTTTTTTAAATCTTTTTCCAATGTTTATGATTCACTGCGAATAAAGAAAATGTAAAAGAGTTTATTTCAACACGTATGTATTTGCTGATCTTTCTGCATGCTTGCTTTTAATTCATTTGGGGGTTATTCAGTGAAATTTGGCTTCCTTTTCTACCCACTAGTTTTGCTTTCAGGCCCTGGGACAAAAAAGGCAAATTTTAAAATATTTTCCTTTGTAGTGTTTCTTGGGTTTGAGAAAAGAACCACAAGCATTAGGGGTATTTTTGCTTTTATGTCTATTTGTGTACACATTTGTTTTTTGTATAGCATATGTCTTTTCAACCAAGTTTGCCCGTGTGGTGTCTCTTTCATCCTATTCAGTCAAACCTGTTTTTTTCTGGATTTTTCTTGTGGTTGTACAAGTCAAGTGTGTGTGGTCTGATATTTGAAAAAATGAGTCCTTTAGCTCAACACATATACTACGATTTCCTGTGGCCGTTGGTAGTTCTACATTGACAGGCTCAGCTTAAGACACTGTAAAGGAGGTTTGAAGGATTTTAGGAAGTACTGAGGATCCTCCCTTTTAAAAGCACGCTTTTTATTTAAAGATAGGTCTGATCAGACACTCAGGAACTAATGAATCCCTCACGCTGTACATCTTAAAACCTCCAGCTTTCCATCCATGACATGGGCTGTCCCTAATAACAGGCAGATAAAACCCAAGTTAATGATGTAAGAGACAATTTAGCTTACATATTTGTGCATTTTATTTAGATAATTGTAGGAGATGTAATATGCTCACTAAGAAATGTGAAGACAGCTTACATTTACAGGCATGCCTTATGTTTGTGTAAGGGAAAATTTGGGGGTATAGCGTTTAGTTTCCTGAGAACAAGCACCTATTAGTCAGAAGTTGAACATCCCAGTAGTCCATGAAGTATCTCAAAAGGGAAATAAATGCCCTGAGGGACAAATATTCTGTATATATCTTTTTTTTTTTTCTTTTTTTCCAGTGGAGCTTTCATTTAAGCCTGTTTGGATCCTAGCTTCTCCACTCAACAACTCCGAAGTAGATTTTAAATTGATACTCTTTTATGAAAATGTCTAACTTAATTTAACTCAGAGCAATTTAAGAAAAAAATCCCCTGATATCCTTTGATGTATAAAGCACCAGACTTTTCGGTAATGTTTCTCCCTTAGAGCAACAGAAGAGTGCAAGAGCCTCTAACCAAATCCACTATGCGAAACCCTGCATCACCAAGGTGTTTTGCTAGCACACAGTGGCTCCTGAGAGCACCTTACCAGAGCTTCCCTGAAAGGGAAGAGTTTCTTGGGATCACTAGACAAAGGAAACCTCATCCCATTGACCCCAGCCAGGGAATTTTTTTTTTTCCCATGTGGCCATCTTACTAGAGAGCAGTGGAATTGCGATGACGGTTCTCCCTGGAGTGGTGCTGGTGCGGGCAGCCCACTGGCTGGCATGGCTGAGCATGGCTGAGCACTGCCTCGCATGAACACCACGCTGCAACCACTCCTCTCCCCAGACATCCCTCCATGCTCTTCCTGATGCGACCCCACCTCTGCTCCCCTCCCCTCCTCTGAGGCACTACTGCTGTTAGCGAGGCACGTTGGGTGATGATGATGTTACTCGTGACTTTTATGTTCCTGGATCTTGGGCTAGAGGTGAATTACTGCTATCACCCCAATTGCTGGTGTGCAAAGGGCTGGCAAGAGGGAACGGGGCACTGGGGGCACAGCTAAGCAGGCTCCCTTCCCTGAGGACTAACCCTGCTGCAGCAGAAAGGCACGTTCCTTCTCGATTGACGCAGGTTATCCCTGGAAAGCCATAATATTGGTATTGGAGATACCATTTATCACCACAAAACATGAGATGGCTACTATTACATACTTCACCTGCCATAAAAAGCTGTTCATCTCCATTTATCAAAGTTTATAAGCTAATAATGCTGTTGTTGGCTGCTGCTGGCGCTTTGCTCCTTCTCTGCTGTGTGACTTGTGTAATGGCAGCTGCCCGGCCTGGGAGGCGTCTGCCAAGGACGGGGCCTCTGGACCCGAGAAGTCACGTGCATCCACATGATTCAGGAAGGTGCCCAAATCTAGACATGTTTTAGTATGATACGTACCATGCTTGTGTTTGTATCTGCATTTTGTGCTTTTGGCCTCCTGTGGGAAAGGGCAGTTGGCCAGGGCATCATGCCAGTTTTGGGAGAGCTGATAAACCCCACGGTGTCTATCAGATCTGGGAACATGTTTATTGCCAGCATGAGGCAAGGACCAGACAGACGGGGACTGTGGAGTTGAGAGAGAGGGTAGGAAACTAGTAAATTCACAGTTGGATGTGTGGCAAGCTTACGTTCCCTAGTGGTGTCCCCCTTGACTTCCTGAGGTATGAGGGAGACAGGCCAAAGAGTAATAATGAAAAGTTTCAAGAATTATTTTTTTAAACTGTTTTTTCCCCGGAAGAAGAAAGCAGGAGGACATTCCTTTCTCACTAAACAGGCAGAAGGGACAGTAAGTTTTATCTTTTTGTAGCACAGTCTAGGCTAGACAAAACTGCTATGTATATTGTTTTCTTGATCGTCCTAGGAAGGCCCTGAGATAATGCTGTCTCTTCTGGCAAGAATAATAATAAATACTTTTATTGTTGCTGGGCATCTTATCAATCTCTTGCTAAGAGACTGATAGCAAGCTCTGACTTCTTAAGACACAATAATAGGTTTCTGGCTTTTTTTAAAGCTTTCTCCTACCAGTTCTTTAGACCTGGAACCCTGGGTTCAGAGCATTCCAGAAGGAATCATGCACAGAAAACAGGGCCAAGTAACACTGGAAATGTTTTCTCTGTGTGCAGAATTTGTGGGTAAAGACGCTATGAGAATGAGCTGAGATCCTGTCACTGGGACAAAGTGCTGCGAGCCCAGGACTCATAAATACTCAGGCCTTGACAGTCTTTGGCCTTGGGCAAGTCATTTAGCCTTTTTGGCTCCTCTAAAGAGATAGCATGATAACACCTCACTTCCCTCACAGGCCTTAGTGTGAGCTCATTACTTAGTGTCTGTAAAAATACCTTGTAGATGAAAAATGCAGTTGACTGTAAAGGCCAGATTCTCTTCTCATTTATACCAGCCCAGCTGTTATTAAAGTGAATTGAGGCTGGGCCAGGGAAACCTGGAGGAAGATTTGGCTGTAGGTGTAAAGCACCGTGATTGATCTGTCTGTGCAGAGCTCCTTGAGGCAGCTCCTCCAGCAAGCTCTCCGGCCTCTGCTGGCACAGAAGCCCCATGCTTGTTTTATTTTGTTGTTGCTTCTTTTTAAATTGGCTACCGAAGACCTTCTTCAGTAACCTTGCTCCTTTTTAAATTGGCTACCTGTTCTTACTGAAGCTGGTGGGCTTTGGTGTGGATTGGTGGGGTGATTTGCAGACAGAGGCAACTCCTCAGGTTCTGTGATGCAGCGAGAATCACCTTGGGGCAGGCAATGCAACAGTGGCTGGGAGCCACCTGTGCTTAACTCAGACTCCTCAGATGAACAAGCACCAGTGTGCGGAAACAAGCCCCAGAAGCCCTGTGAGGCTGAGACCACCTGTGCTGGCTGCTCTAGCAATCACCTGGTAATGGTCCACTGTATGGGTTTGAGGCACAGGTATGCCAGGCATGATGGCCAGGGCCATCCCCACAAGGGAGCTAAGAAAATGGCACACCCTCTGTCAGCAGGATGAGGGGGGTTGACTTTTGAGGCTATCCTCTCTCTGGTTTTGGGGAGGGTGGCACTGGGTCAGGCAGGGTGAGGGGAAGGAGCCCCTCGCCCCAGCCAGCCAGATCGTTCTGCAGGGATCCATCACCAGCAGGCAGCCAGGCCCCACCTCCGCTTCCGGGGTGTTTTGATTGTAGTGAAAGGCTGCAAGAGCTAGGGAGAGGAAAATCTTGCTCTATGCTAAATTGACATTCGAATTGTGAAACGCTTCAAATAAATTGCATCTCAAGGAGTGATGTTTGGCTGAGCCTGATACTGAGTAAGGTAGTATCCTATAACGCACCACATCTGATTGTAGGCTACACTGAACCAGCATCATTTCACGGCAACATAAATCCACAGTTTAATGAAGTTAGAAGGGCAGGGCCCAGATGTTTTTTTGCTGCCAGAGCACCTGTGTTCTTTGACTTCCTTTACTCTCACTTCAAATGCAGCCTGATGCTTCCTGTAACATCTTCCTTAATTGCAAGCAAGGGCTTGAAACTCGCCCGTGATCAAAGGCTGCATTTTGACAGTTCAGGTGCAATTAAATGTGAGTATCAAGTCAGGTGCCTGCAGTTTAATATTAAATCTGTGCTCAAGTGTGGGCATCAAACTAGAGCCGTAGCACCTTCTTGCAGATCATGTAGTTAGATACCTAAATGAGTGCACTTGCAGACACAGAAAACTATGCTCACGTCATTGGAGCCTTGGGCAAAGCCCACCTAACACTGAATAGCCAGCCACTCCTATAAAAATCTTTTTCATTGGACATAAGTCTCTTAACTTGCCAAAAGGGAGCCAGCGGCAAGCATTCAACAAAAATGTCTTTAATTGTGGACCAGGTTTAAGGGAGCCAGAAAGCTGCTGGCTTTAAAGTGGTTTTGAATCAAGAACATTTGCAGTATCTTGGTATTTACACTCAAAGACTTCTTTGGGAGCACATATCTGCCCGAGCTTGGAAGAGCAAGATCACATTTGTCTTTTAAATCTGTGCTCTGGTGGATTTGAAACAGAAATGTTTGATCCACTGTTAAAAAAAAAAAAACCAACAACAGAAAAAAAGTAAAGGATCTCTATTTAAGTAACATGTCCAGTGGAATCCAGTCAGGATGAATACCAGAAACCTCCTCAAATGTTTTTTTTTTTTAAGATAGAGGAGAAAAGTAGCTGTTATCTAATTTCCATAGCTGCTGAAAACAGCACTTTCAGCTTTTGTTCTTCTTTTATAAGGGATCTTTAAACATGCTCAGCTACAAGAGGGAATTGATGAAAACTCCATGAATCCAGGTCATTATTTCTATGGGGTTTGTAAGACGTGCTTGGACACTGGAGTGACAGGTCAGGTTCCCTCTGGAAGAAACGTGGTCTGCCCCATGGCTGTCTTATCCACTGTTGTTCCTCCTTGTTTCCCATCAGAAAATAATAATTTGTACTTTCTTGTGAAAGTAATGAAAATCTTTCCTGTTTTGCTGCCACCACTTTTCCTGCTGGATCAATGGGTATTACGGACACTACTGATGTATTGTTTGAGGCTAAAACTCAATAGCAAGCTCAAATTAGATTTAAGGAAATTAGTCAATAAGCAGAACAGGAAGGAAATACACCAATTTAAGCCTAGAAAACCACATACCATAGTGTAGTGCAGGAGTTTAGTACTCTTTACTGTGAAACTGGAGACATGAGCTTTCAGGTGCAGTGTCTGTGACGGGCAATGTTCCTACTCTGTCTCAAATCAAAACATATTAATTACAAAAAATATCAAATTGGCACAAGGCAATTGCTCTTGACAAGGTAAGACAAATATTGAAACACTACAGAAAGAAAGCCTGGTGAAAACTGGACTGAAAGGCCAGAGGAGACAGGGGAAAGGAAGCTGAAATCAGGATTGAGAGAGTGAAATGCCAACTCCGCACACAGACCACATGGCTGGAAGAACACAGGGAAGGGGTTTAGCCCTGCGCTGGAAGTTTCCACCTGAACTTATTAAAAAAGAGAATGATGTGTCCTGGAAGGTTTTAAATACAAATTCCTGCTCAGCCTGTTGCTGCCTGTAAATGTTGAAACATAAATTGCCCAAATGGACTGAAGTGTTACTGCCCAAGTACCATGAGCAGTATGTTTGTCGACATTATTGCAGAGGAAAGTGAGCCAAACTAACGACAACTGCCAAAAAAGTAGAGCAGAAAAAGGTATAGTTTCCCCTATGTGTCAGAGGCTGACTCCATGCCAGGCTCAGTCAGGACACGAAGAGAAACGTGCCCAAAGGCAGCAGAGTCCCCCAACAGACCTTCACTTCCTGCTCTTAGTATTTTACCACATTTATATTTGGCCAAGCGTAGGTGATAAGGATGGATCCATTCTTTCGTGGAGCAAGGAGGAAGACAGGACTGCTGGAAACATCTGCTAATTTGGATTTGGGGTCTGGAAGCCACTTCATCTTCTTGTGGTCCCAGAACCAGCTGTGGGAGCTGAGGGAGACCTTACTGTGCTTCATGCCCCAGCGGCACCCTTCCATGCAGGGGTCAAAGAAAGCTTAGAGGACTATAAACAAGTTTTTGAACGTACCAGGAGGTAGCTTTTATTCTCTCTGATTTGCATATTGTGAAACTGGAGCACTGAAAAGTTGATTTTCACAGTTTCCTACTGCTCGACACCTGCATGAAGGGTCAGAGTTTCAGAAGCGCTCAGGAAGAACCAAGGGCAACTGCTCTTTCTCATAACTCTGAATAGGAGCCACTTCTTTGCTAAATTTGCTAGCATGTAAATGCTGGTGAAAGTCAGCACTAAAGCTGACTACAGCAGAGTTTTGTATCTGTCCTCTCAGCGCTAGATAATGCCTCTCATTATCACTGTGGTTTTACCCTCCCTAATGACTACTGCACTAGGAATAAATCAGTGACATGCAAACTGGCACATTTTTCGGTAAGCACAGTCGGTCATGAAATTTGTATCATTTTTCTCCTTCTGCCCAGCCTGCCTACTTAGCAGCATTCCTCTTTCACTAGGAAACTGATCATTAGTTTGGAGAGTCATTTACAGTCCTGGCAAATGACTGAAAAGAAGCATTATGGACAGAGATGTCTCAAAAGGCCAGTGTCATCATCTGCTCTATGAATAGGAGACCTGGTTGCTCAGATTGGTGTTTTGTCTTATGATGGCTCTGGATAGGGAAGAAGCAATGTTTCTTTGATCCACGACCATGCTATAAGCATCGCAGGTAGCTGGAGCCACCGCCATTGAAAAGGAACGGGTGATAGAGAATTTCACCTGATGTATCTGGTAAGATTTTAGAACCAGTGGCCCAAACTCAAGCACACAAACTGCTATTGCATAAACATGCATAGGGCTCTCTAAATTTTGGACAGCTGGGATACAGTGTGTACTGCTGCTGTAGTTTTGACAGTGTTAGCTTGGTGAAATTACTAATTGCTCTTGAAGTGCTGAAAATAATACAGCCATATGTGTAACTGCTGCGTGTACTTCATAAATGAGATGGTGCCACCATAAACAGTGAAAATAATGGAGCCGTATGAAATTAGAGTGATGAATGCACACTGGCTTGCAGTTCTACTAGTGCAAGCCAATGCTGGTACCAAACTGTTCCCTCAGAAATGTGGGTATTTAAACCTGCTTTGTAGGGAGGCATTTGCTTAGTATGCCCTTTGTTTATGTGCAGAATACAATGCTGTTCCATTGGGTTTTTTTCTTCCATCCAAATTCTTGGATTTTGGTAGAAATAAGAGTGTCATTTCTGTTATGATGGTCACCCTGCAAGGTAGTAGGTGGGCTTGGCTTCAGTTTTGGAGAAAATCAGCTGTTCTGGTCCACAACCAGCTGCTGTGGTTGGGAAGCTCCTAAGTAGAGGGAAGGTGAGAAATGGGATAAAGCTGAGTATGGTAATGGGGAGCGTTTGTCTTTGCTGCATCACTCCTCACTTGTGCCTACTTGTGCCAGAGAAAATCTTCAGTTTAGCAGATCATCACCATCACAGCGCATCTGCGTCTCTCAGGGAGACCCAGTGGACAAGCAAAGGACAAGTTAGGACAACGGGCGAAACAAAGACCTAGGCCATCAAGAGTTGAGAGCGGAAAGACAAGGAGCAGGATTACAATCAGATGACACCCAGGAAAGGAGACAAAGGACCAGGAGTGAATCCTAATGACTCACAGAGGTGGGAGAGGATAGAGAGACAAAGACCATGATCACTATCAGCTCCTAGAGGGAACATCCTGGGAACATCCCAGCCACATCCCAGGGTATCACATGGTTGCCCCGAGGAAGGAGATTGGGATAGATGCTGAGGACTGGTTAGTGAGTGAAACTTGTCCTCCTTGTAGTCACAAAGAAACCTGGCCAGACTGCTGGGACATTACCTAGAGAAGACAACGGTGAGGAGAACAAATTAAATCGCTTTTGTTTTAAAGTAAAATAATCTGTGGCTGCTACGGTGTTGCAACATTAAAGATGAAGGTTTAGAGGCAATTAAATCTCTGACCAGTGTGACTACATTGCTGGATGTTTCCCGAAAGAGGCACGCTCAAGATAAGGGTAGTTAAGCCATCAGCAGATAAACAGAAATTTGTCAGCTTCCACATCCTGAGCAATCTCTGCAGGCGTGGGTGCATCACTGGGGAGTGACCGCCACTGTTTATCGATCTTGATAAGTATACGGAAACCTCTGCGGATAAATAGCAGCCAGGGCTCTTATCACCAGGGTCACAAACTGAGACGCTCCCTTTGATACCACTCAACAAAACAACCCCTTACATCCCAGTTAGCAGTGTGAGAGACCTGTGGAAAATACTGGTGGGTCCATATGGAGAGCTGTATGCCATAGCACACTTTTCTTACGTAATAAGCTACAGGTATCTGAATGAAATGGGATGGTGCACTACATGTACTCAGCAGACAAGACCATACCTCATGGACAGCCAGAATAACCCCGCTCTTTAAATACTCACTCTTTTGACTTTAATTTTTCATACTGTGGCATCATTGTGATAGTGTTGGCTATTGCACCCCCCCACCCATGCCTTAAAACATAGTGTCAACAAGAACCAACCCGCTGGTGAGGCTGCGATGGTGCTTCAGCTGCAGACATGACTACATAGCATCAGCTCCAGAGAGAGGTTTGTCATGCTGCCATCAGCATTTTCTTGTTATATGGGATGTCTGGACAGGTAGGAGAAATATTAGGCTCTGGCAAGCAGCAACTTGCAACTGCAGCTGTTTTCACAGCTCAAAAATAATCCAATACAAGGCAAGGATTGGCTACAATGAGCACAGCAGGAGCAAGGGACCAGAGGCAGGCTCCCTCCTCATCTCAGATTTACAGCTTGGCCCTCCTCCTTCATTTGAGCGTTTCTCCTGAAGCCGCCTGGCAGTCTCCTGGAGCCATCGTCGCACATCAGAGAAGTTTTCCTCATAAAATAAAGCCTAGAGCAAGCCAACTGGGACTGCATCTGGCTGGAACAGGGTGCTGTATTTATAACATGTCAAAGATGAGGAAGGTGGTTACAAGAGTTCAGGCCAAATAACATGCTTCATAGCAGCAGGGAAGGAAGCATGAGGTAAAAAGCAAAAAAAAAAAAAAATCCTAGCATGGAGAACGATGCTGCTTGACCTGACTTTGATAAAGCCACAATGAACAAGATCAAAACTACCTGGATCAATGAGTTTCCTGTGAGAGCAACCCAATTTGCTTAAGACAGCTATGATGGGTAGGAAAGGTGAAATCGCAAGCAGGGGGAGGGTTCAGTGAAGTTGGTCTTTCTCTCATTATTATGTTTGGGCATTTGCCTAAAAGATCCTGAGTTCAGAGCCTGCAAACCACTGGATTTCTCCACTCCTGATATAGTCTATCACATGGAGTAGAAAATCTGTCTTCTGTCATATGTCAAAGGCAACACAAAAATCAGTGTAAAAACAGATTCAGAGAAAGCAAAACTGTTCTGACTTTAAGATGCAATTGAGCTCTGCCACACGTAGGTGAATCCTGGTTTGGAAAGCTCTGCCTATAAATATTTTCTTCATCTTCATTTGCCACATTTTTCTTTAGGCACCAGCATCATGTAATTTGATAGAGTCAGAGTCCGCAGCTTTCAGCCAAACTTGTAGTCCTTTAGCAATGAATTTCCTAGTGTCCATGGACTTCTGTAGTTGTAATTTACCCAGTAATATCCTTATTCACTGCAATATTTAGGTTTGTGCGATGTCAGCATGGAGGTGTTGCTGTCACTTTTCCCATAGAGGACTTTCCCTGTGTGAATCCATGTCTCCTTAGTTGGGTTCCTGCCCTTAAGTTGGTGGCAAGCAGCTGGCAAGGGACTTCCAGGAAACGATAGTTGTGCCTCTCCCATTTGAGAATAAGCAATGGTTTGGAGTCCAAGGTTTTTCTTTTTTAAAAATTGTTAAGGTGATGGTGAAAGAAAATATTTGTGGAGAAAAGAATAAGATAAAAGAGGCTTGGAGGTCTGCAAAGTCTTGTGGAGCTATGTCAGAATGGTTTTAAAAGAAGACTGAAAGAGAGAAATGAGTGGAAAATTAAGCAATGGAGATGCAGATAAGTTGAAAATACCAGTGTAGGATTGAAAGGGAGAGAGACAGGGAGAGAACAACCCATGAGAAAAAATTTAAAAATGGACAAGGTGATACAGAATATGGGGAGTACATATGAAGACACCATGGGAAAGAGAGTGAGAGGGCAGAGTTGCTCTTCAAAGAAAAAGTAAGGGAAGAAATATGAAGAGTAAAAAAAAATAATATGAGAAACATGGAAAACAATAGAGGCTGGCAGAGAAACAGAAAATGGTTGGAAGGGAATTAAAACGTTAGAGGGAGAGCACGAAGAAAGCAATGTAATATTAGGACTAGCAAAATGTGTTTTATTTATTCATGTTCCTTCTGGACTTTTTTTTTCCTGGCGGCTGCTGAGGGTCCAATTGCTGTGCACTCCCCTCCCTCCGTGGAGGGCAGCCAAGCACTTCCCTTTGAGGATGATGAATGTGCAAAACAGTCTTGAGCACTTCAACTGTAAACAAAGGGCTCTCCACAGCCCCCTTCTGCCTTGGGCACCTTCCCCCCAGCCTCCCTGGCGGAAACCTGGCAGCTTTGTTACAACTTGCATGTAGGCTCCCATGAGCTCCTTTCGCAGATTGGTCCCTTATTAATGCTGAAATTGGGCTGAAATAAGTGACATTCAGGCTAAGCTTCCCTGCAAAGAGGAGAGATGTAATCTACTCCCACTTCCACGTCTCTCCTTGCCATTGGTGCACACCACGTGCTATGTGCATGCTCCTTGCAGACAGATGGGCTGGGGTGTCAGCTCTAAGAGATATTCAGCAACTTCTTTATGGGACCATCCAAATCCGATCATAGTCAATGGAATTTCTTCCATTTGTTTTAATAGGAACTGGTGTGGCCCTGCAAGGCTCGCATCTGTGAGACTTACACCGAGCCGTACCCTTTGGCCTCTTCAGATAATTTGATTTGCTGAGCAATTTAATCAGTGGGAAAAGTGGGAAGTTGAGAAAAGTAAGATAAGGCCTTTAATCCTTTTCTTTCTTCCCCTGAGCAAGGGAAGGCCTTTTCCAAGCCTAAAAAGGTGTTTGAAAGAAAAGCTTTTCTCACAGCTAATTTTTATCATTCCAGGCAATGACACAGTAAATTTTTGAAAGCTTTCTAGTGATTTAAGGGTGTGAGTTCCATCTGACTTCAGGAATGAGGCTTGGGCAATTTTTTGCCCTTTAGCCACATCTTCCTGCTTTTCAGCCAGATTTCTAAGGAGGGCTGCTCTCCTTTAAAGGAGATGTGAATAAGGGCTTTTAAGCAACTCTTTTTAAATCAGAGGCATGTATAAGAGCTGACATGTCACAGGACTGACATTAGACACATGGATCAGGCAAGTCGCAGCACCCAGAGGTCTGAACTAGGAACCTACCTACATATTTTCCGGCAGCAATCTTAAATGCGATACAAGCGGTGTTGTGCCAGAAAACATGAACGCACTTGACTGGAGCTCTAGGAGAGTGAGTACTAATGAGATGGATCTATCAGCTTAATAAGAAGCTTATTCCTTCTTGGACCATAAGCCGGTTGTTTGGAAAAACCCATACTAACTGAGTGAGGCTGGGAAAAGACTGAGTGTTTTAGAGTGTTCTCATGTCCCACCCCAGCAGTCGGACCCCTACCAGCAAGAGTGTCTGCACCACTGCAGTTGCAATGGCTTTCTGGCCAGTGAGGTCCAAAATGCTCTCAGTATCATCTTGTCTTCAGTAGCCCAGGAGGTGAAAGCCCATAAGGACATCTGGCAGCAACTGCAGTCCAGTGGACTCTATACGAGCTGACATAGGTTTGAATGTCCTTGCCTTGGCAGGTCTGGTCCTGAAAATGTTTGCTTGCATGAATAGTCTTCAAATGAGACACTGCTGAAATCCCCCAGGTTTCTTCCAGAGGTGCTAGGGCTGCAGGATGAGTCTCATTTTCAGAAGCCCCAGTGAAAAAAACCATAATTACTTCATATTTGTGTACTTAACTAGCCATACTGTCTATCCCAGGAAATCCATGGGATTTCCTAAAGAGCTTTGTTACTTAATTTCATTTTAAATGGTGGTGAATCTGCAACTATAGTGTTAATTATAAATGATGTCATTTTCAGGAAGTGTCAGGATGAAGAGCATTCACTGCCATGCTAGCGCTGAGCACGTAAACATCCCAGCGTGTTTGTTTTTCCATGAGTGCTTCAGATTTGACGCTGAAATTCCAGCCCTCAGTCTTAATCCCGTCAAGTATGTGAGTAAAGTTCCTCAGCTGAGGATGCTTCAGTGTAGCTTCTTGTGGGGGTAAGGGCTGGAAAGATCAGCCAGTGGTCTGCAACTGTCTAGCATAAACAAGTCAAGCAAACAAGCCTGCATAAACATAGAGACTTCCATGCTTTGCTTCATTTTCTCTGCTAAAGTACACGGCGAGACCTGTTTTGGTGATCACTGGACTTTCGCTGTTGGATGTGGGCTGGGCATTCTGCCTGCGGTAATCGCAGGTTTTATAACACTAATCAAGGGGCGTAAAACACCCTGAACTGGCCGGGTTGTTCGGTCCTAATGAACTATGTTTAGAGTGTTTACACAGCGCGATTTCATCTTAAGGCCTGTAACTTGAACTGTGGACTCATACTGCCCTAAGGGTAATATATGCGGTACTTGTGCTAGGCTAGAGAAAATAACTTTTATCCTACTTAGTTTGCTTTAATTAATGTCAGAGTTGAGTTGCACCACTCTTTTTGCATATTCTGTAACTTGTTGAAACCTTAACCTTTTGGGCTAGCATTTTCTGTGCCAAATGACTACTCAGCCTGATTCTGGAGTGATGTTTCTGGCTGTTCAGCCCCTTCTAAGAAATTTTTTTCCCAGAACACCTTCTTGTGGAAAATGTAGCGCCATTAAACTTTGGAAAGGGAAACCATGATCAGGCAGTGATAATGTTATGTAGAAAATCTAGTTTCATGCTTGCCTCTTTTGTGGCTCCTGTGAAAAACACCCAGATTTGGCCAAGTTATAAGCCCTTGGAAAATCGCAGTTTGCACACATGGTAGAAGCTTGTGAGTTTGGCAGCTGAACTCTTTGGTGTTTCTGTCTGCAGAGAGCATGCTCTGGTCTACATCTGCGGCGACTGAGCAGGAGGAGACTTGTGCTCTGTTCCATTCACCTTCTGGACTCCAGATGGTGAGAAGGGAGGGCCCTGGGCTTTATTTGTGAAGGTGGCCTAAACAAGTGGACTAAAGCAGCCTAAAGATTGAAGCTGGGGACTTGGGGCGTAGAAGATACTTGGGCTACACTGTAAGAAACCTGGTTTGGGAGTAGGGGTGGGAAGCTAGGGCTGGAACTGCTGGGGTGAAATGTGGGCAACAGCCTGGCAAGGAGAACTGTGGAGATTGTGCAGAACAGCGGCCCACCAAGGCTGAAGACCAGGGATGAGGGCACAGGGAGCCTGGGACACGGAGCTGCAGCGGTGGTGCAGGGGGAGGTGACAGGGGAGGTTGGTGGTGGGGAGTGGGATGATGGAGTTGTGCTGCCGAGATCCCACGCAACTGAAGGGGAGCTTAGGATGCTGTGAAAAGCAGCGTGCATTCATATAATTGAAGTGTATTATTATGTCAGGAGGGACTTGCAATCAGCCTTAATTTGGGCGTTTTCTAGTTTCGAATGCTTGTGTTCGCAACCTCAACTTTCTTTTTAATGGCACTATTTGTCAGTGATAGGACTATCTGTAGATATTTTGTAGTGAGCTGGTGCCAAAGGGCCATCTTGGTGCTGTAGTATGCAATTCCTGAATGGTGAATGAAGTAGTTGTTGCACTTAGTAAATTATGATGAAATATCTCCATGTAATTTATTTGTGTTGTGTTTGTGTATGAGGACTGTAATTCTGTTAAATCTCAACTACTTCAGAGGAGGAGAGTGAATTAGCATGGATGAATGAGGGGCTGTCTAGCTAATGGACTTTCAGTATAGTTAATGCCCAGCAATGAATTCACCGTTGCTTTGGATAACAGAAGAATTGGGTTTTTTAAAATAATCAAGTTTTGGTAATTGAAATTCACTGATGTGACAACATTTTTCACATAGATGTTTACTCTTTTGTGTAATATACTGTGCACTATTAATTATTGAGGGGATACAGGTATGACTCTGTCCTGCAAAAAACAAAGGATCAAGATTTGATTCATATCTGTGTGATTTTTTAAACATTGCTTTGTGATAAGGTAAGGGGAGATAAGAGTGCGGCTCTGCAGATAATTGCCAGAGCGCATAAACACTTTTTTTCCTTCTTTCATTTCTTGACAACTGCAGCAGCAGAGACAATATCCAGGACTGTACAGAGAGTAACCGCTGTGGTAGCACCCCTGATGTGTTTATCCAGTTGGTGCAGTACTGCCGGTGCAGTACATGTTGAAAACCCAGGAGGAGACAGCTCTGAATACCCTGCTCTTGCTGACCCTGCTTTGGGCAGGCAGTTGGACAGGAGGGTCTCCAGAGGTCCCTTCCCACCTCAGCCATGCTGTGCTGAGGTGGACTGGTGGCCAGGCTGCAGCTCTCTGGTATTCCGGGTCTGCGTGTTGCAGGCACATCCGCACAGGCCAGCGGTGAGGCAGCGATGTAGGTGGGACCCAGGTTGGTGGGATGCAGGGTTTGTGGCTCCTCCAAGGTGGCTCCCTGTGACTGGTTTAGGCTGGGCCACCACTTTAAGGGAAGCAAAGGGATGCATCAGCACGCCCAAGTGCTCTCCTGAATTGGAAGCCTCAGGGGACTATTTGTGCTGCCTGTCTTTGGGCACTAAACTTCAATATAGGAAGCTTTTCCCCCTGTCTTGTCTGTGGAGGGAGATTAGCCCAGGCAGAACGTGACTCAAGAGTATCCAATCCAGATTCCTGCTTTGAATCACCTCCTGGGACATCCCGCCTTTGGTTGTAAAGGCAGCCAGCTGATACTGAAAGAGCAACTAACTTCCCTATGTTTTGTGCCTAAAGATGTCAATGCACCTTTGTTGTTAATAGATGGACATTTACAGACTATCACAGGAGAAAAATATTGGTCAAATTTCTGTACATAACCCAAGGACAAAAAGTGGGTGGAATGGGATACAGGTGAATACAGAATTTGTCTTTGTTGCCCTTCTGTGGTAAGCACATTAGCCATCTTCTCCTGCTTGGAGCCTTTAATGTTAGCACAGGGGTGAGGGCTCCTCTCTTAACTGGAGACCTTTTTTTTTTTGGAGAGAGAGAGATTGGGGGTTTAAAGCAGTTTATTAAACAGAGTTACGGTAAATATATGGCCTTTTTTATGTGACCATTTTCAAGTTAGCAATCTGTGAAAATACTAATTCTGACGGAATATTTCAAAGCATGCAATAAACCAATGTTTTATGGAAGAGAACAAGGGAATGTGTACAAGCCTGTCAGATGTCGATGAGCCAAAATGTTCATCGTCATTTTATCACAGGGTATCAATATGAGGACATCACAATTACCTGTGACGTGGGGGGCTTGAACCTATTTCCACCGATAGAGCCTTTTTAATCTCTATGGGCTGTACTTTCGCCTCGCAGTTTTAGGCAGCAGCCTTCAGCAAAGCTTTTCTGGAAGACGTGTGGTTTGCCAGGCTCTGATTCAGTAGTGATTTTTAATGGTTAATGCAATTTTTTCCCATTAGACCCAGAGGTCTGAGACCATAGAAGTCTTCATTTTTTTTTCCATTGGGAGATGTTATGTGTGCAGGGGACATTACAAAGTTTGGTTGGGTACAGCTGTCACACACGTGTGCTTGTAGGACTGGATGGTGCAGAGCTGAGCTCTCCCTGCCTCTTCCTTAGGGGGAGGGGTCAAAGAAGGTTTTTTCCTCTGCCCCATTAGTGATTTAAAAAAGAAAAAAAAAGCAGTAGGGACATTATCGTAGCTGATTTCTCCTCCTCTGACAGCTTGGCCAAGGGTGTCAAACGCTGCTGAAGGAAAACAGGAAGGCAGGAAGATACACAGATGGCGCGATGATATAAACTTTGTTTCTCTAGGAAACTGCGCTAAAAATGTTCCTAGGCCTCTTAGTAATAGCATAAACCTTGGGAATGTGATTTAAGTCTCAGCTGTGGGCTCAGAAATGAAAAGGAGTGGATCCCTCATGTGCTGATTATTTTTAAAATGCTTGCAAGCTCCAATTCAGTTTTATGGTTATCTGGGGACTCGCTCCTGGAGCTTAAAGTTTGACACTGAGATCTTACAAGTATATTTCCTATTAGAGGTCCTTCAGATGATCATAACAGAGAAACCAGGAGGTAGTTACCTTTGTTACGCTATCCCAGTGCTATCCCAGCACTTGTGGGGATTACTCCTGTTATCCTGGTGAACAATGTTTCCTCAGGACCCCACCTCCCCAACACGAGCTGTGCTTGAGTGAACATGTCTGAGAGCAATTTGCTCTGGTGGACTGTTATGTACGATGCACTTATAAAAATTGTTAGAAACATCTAGATGGAAAACAGAAAGGTACCTCTACCCAGCCCAAGCGGTGAGAGAACAGCGCAGGGCAGCAGAACACAGCTACCTTTGCAGGGGAGAGCGCAGGGCTGTCCTTCCCTCTGTCCTCCCACGCCCGTGGTGCTGGATGAGCCCTTTTACACCGTTTATGTCAGGTACGAGCCGCAAAGGGCAGTGCCAAAGAACGCAACGCCTTTTACAGATCAGCATCCTGGTGAAAGGTGTTTTATTGAAACAAACCGTATGGAGTGATCTGAAGCTGCAATCTATTTCCCTTCCTTTATTTCAAGCCTATTGCTGGGAACTTTTTCAAGATTTCTTTTCAAAATTTAAAGACTCTTTTTCTCTTAACAGGTGCAGCCTGGGGGATGATGGAGGCAATGCCCGAATCCTCCTGGGAGTAACGACGCTTCCTTCCCCCTTCCCCTCGCCTGCTGCATCTCTCTTGCAGTGCTTCTGCCAGGAGCTGTGCGCATACGTTAACTTTAATCCATTCAGTAGAGGGAGTCAGATGCTAAAATCTAAGCGTGCACGCTAGCCCCTCCGGGATCAGGACCTCGTGTTTGCATGCAGGAGCAGAAATGCTTAATTCTTTGCTGCCCACTTAACCCGGATGGGGCTGTATGGGGGTGTCTTGGTCTCAGCTGAGCTGTCTAACTCTGCTGTAATGACAAAACCACAGCAGCAACAATAGCCATATAATTAACAAAGTCACCATGCCAATGCTTTTCAATGCTGCCTTGCAGGATCCGTCTTGGCGAGCCGGGTTATCTTCCTCTGCATCTGTGTAGTCCCTGACCTCTTCGGCGGACATCATTTGCAGCAGCGCAGGCCAGCGCTTAGTCGGAGGGACGTTTGTTTCCATTTTGTAATGAATTTTCCTCTCTTGTGTCCATGGAGATCTGGTGCCGTAGCACTGCTTGTGGGCACTAGCTGCCGCTTGTTTTCTGAGGAGGAAAGGAGGGAACTGATCTAGGGAATGGTAGGGACTTGGCGCACAGAGGCACGTAAGGAGCTGTGCCTCCCAAACTTGGCATGTTTCTTCAAAAACAGGATGTTACACAAATACCCGATGTGAATTTGGCATCAGAAACTTCTTAAATTGTAAAAACAACCACGCACCCCCCATTCCCAGCATCTCAAAGGCTTTTTCTAAATGAAACAAAGAGAACTTTGAGTGGCCAGAGTGGGAAGGTGTGGGTCACAGTGGGTGCCGTGGGTCATGGCCCGTTCCCAAGAGCAAAGGGGAGGGATGGCAGGCGGCACCTGTCCCCCTGCCCAGCTAAGGGAAGCCTCCAGAGACGCAACTCGGGCATTTGCTCTTCAGATCAGTCAGCCGGGTGGTGTGGGGGGGGAAGGGGAGAGCAGCGAAATCTTTCGCACGGTCCTTCTAGCCGATCAGTAGAGAAGCAAAAGTCAGCTGCATGTGCTAAAATGATGCCTGTGGTGTAAAATACATCGTGAGAGGTCAGGGATGGCAGTGACTAATACTTTGGAAGCAGACGTGACGGAGGAACCAGACTCAAACCCATGGTTGAAATTTGGTCTATTTGACTTCTGTCTTACCTTTGATTAGGAAGGTTTGAACCGAGAAACACGGTGGGATGAGAAAAACTGCCTTGAATGTTCATTCTGAGAGCGGTAATTGAGTTTTAAACATTGATGGCAGAACCTGGAGTTGCACTAGTGAATGCACTATAGACTCCCCAGTGGGTCAGCCCGGCTTGCTGGAGACCCTGCCATGCAAACAGCCCCATTGCAGAGGAGAAGGGGGAGAAGGAAGGGGAGGAAACCAAGTAGACTTTTTGGAAAATGCTTTATTTTGCTGATCATAGAGGTCTTACTGAAAGCTTTTTCTGTGGAGGAGTATGGAGCTGCAGAAGCTGGGGAGGAGAGGGCTGTTCTAACCCAAACCAGTACCTGGGTAACCTGCAGGCCTGCTTTCAGACCACTTGCAACTGTTTTCCCCAAAACAACACTGGCTCTGCAGAAAAGACGAGGCAACGAGGAACGGAAAGACGCTTCTCTGCCTTTGCCATCGGTAGCTCTTGCTGTTTGCCATTACTGGTCCCATGTGAGACACGAGGAGGTACATACGCATTTTTTTCTTTTCCTGCTGATGTAAATTGTATTGTTTTCTCTGCAGGCCGCGCAGAAACAAGCCCGTGGTCCCACGCTCTGTGGCAGGCATTGGCCTTGGTGCGATGAATAAAAGGGAGACCACCTTCCCTAGCCCAGCCCTGGCTTTCCTGCAGTAAGGCGAAGTGACACACGTACCCATTACTCACTTCAGCTTGCACCGGTAACACAGCTCTAAGCCTGCAGCTGGGAGTGAAGGTCTTCAAGGCTCAAGGCACCAGTTCCTCGCACCTGAGAACCTGCCTTGCATGGGGTCTTTAACAGCCCCGTGTGCCCCGTGGGAGGCAGCTTTGCGGGGGTGCGCGGGACACGCTGCCGAGGGGGACACACTCAGCTGCGACCCTCCCTCGCCCTGTGACGGGGGGCAGGACAAGCTGCGTTATACAACCGCAGGGCCCTTCCCGAGTGCTGAGGAGCCCCCACCCCGCACCCCAGCCCCGCATCTTCCCTCTCCTCACTCGGGGCGGAGGGGGTCCGGGGCAGGGGGGGTCCCGGCCCCACCGCGCTCCCGCTCGCCCGCCGGGGCCACGACGGAGCCGGGGAACCGGACCGGGGCGGGGTGCGGCGCACCGGGGTGAGAGGCAGCTCCGGCGCTCTCCGGCGGAGCGGGAGACGGGGCGGGGGGAACGGGGACGGACGGGGGGCGGCGCCGGCTGCCGGGGCGAGGGCGCCGGCTGCGGCGGCGGGAGCGGAGCTGCCACCCCGCGGGCAGGCGCGGCGGC